>VDFB02007386.1:79436-113740 GCA_007258455.2 Sequoia sempervirens | reverse complement strand
TAGGTGTAGTTGATTGCAGCTTTGCCATTTTGTGATTTAGAGGTTTCCCCCTTGTCGTAATTAGGCAAAGGTTCCTTAAAAGCCTTATGATCAGCATTGGTATTTAGGCCATCAACTTGAAGCTCTCCACTTTCTATAAAATCTTGACGTAGAGCATAAGTTTGACCTCCAAGGCTAACAAGATGGGTCAGCCATTATGAAATTTATAGAATGCCTTGTCATCCCACCAATGTGGCTTAGGATCTGGAATGTGAAATTTTGCAGGATCTTGAGGATGTGCCAAGTTGTTAGCAATGAGAGTTTTGAGAATATCCTCATATGTGTCACCCAATTTGGTAAATTTCCGCTTGTGGTTTTTGGGCCTTTCCTGATATCTTGGTTTACTTTCTTGTTGTGGAGGTGCATTAAGCTTCATTGCTTGCACGGCCTTAGTCAAATTAAGAACACTTTGATCTCTTGATTGGGAAGAATCCACAACTCCATCATTGACAATTTGTTTGTTTTTGTTCCAATTGTTGTTCTTCCCTTTATCCCTATTGTTGTGTTGACCAATACAGTATTATTATGTCTAGTCAAAATGCCTTGTTCTTTTAGAACATCCTCAATGCGGCATGTAGTTTCAATCATGGTATCAAAGGAAGTGAAGACTATCTTTTGATCTCATGTCTCATTTCAGGCACCAAATTACTAACAAGTATGTCAATCTTTTCATCCTCATGGATCGTCCTAGGATACCGAGAGCATTGTCTCCTCCACCTTTGCAAGAAGGTAACAAAGGGTTCCCCCTGATTTTGTTTCAAGTTGCATAGGTTCAACATAGTAACAGATCTTGACAGATTATATGTGAAGTGTTGAACGAATCTATGAACAAGTTCTCTAAAAGTCTTGACAGGAGGAGTGATATTGGTAAACCATTCCATTGCTTGTCCTTTAAGACTCCTAGGGAACAACCTCATCAAATAGGAGTCATCCCGATGGAATTCAAAGCTCATAGTATAGAACTGACGCACATGGTCGTGTGGATCACCACTGCCATCATATTTATCGTATTGTGGGAATTCCACCCTCTTTGGAAAATCTTTCATACTCACACTCTTGTCGAATGGAGTAGGACAAATTGAGTCTAGTGAGAATGAGCTCTTAGGTTGCATCATTTTCTCCATCATTTGCTTCATTTGGCGGATTTCTTCCTCTTGAGAGGGATTTTGCTTTTGTATTTTGTTGTTCACATCAAAATTATAAGGGACTCTGGCACCCTTGTTGATTAGACTTTCTAAGAATTTATCTTTGTTTTGTTCCAAATACCTCTCCACATACTGTTGGAAGATAGGCTCTTGTTGTATTCGCATGAAGTCTTGAGTATCAAAATCATAATGTGAGCTACCACCTCCATGTTGGGAACCAGGATGTACATGTTGGGAGTGTGGTCTTGAATTTCTGGGAGGAGTGTTCCTCCTATAGTGAGCATACTGAGAGGCCCTTCTTCCTCTAGGACTAGGAGATCTAGAAGGAGTGCTTGACCGCCTTCTACTTCTTGGTGTTTTGGAAGGGGTGGAGGGAGGAGAATTATGTCCACTGTTAGCACCCCTTGTATTGTATTGTTTGTTTAATTGGTGGGCTAACTGCCTATCTTGCTCCTCTTGAGCGAGTTTCCTTTGTACTTCCAATAAAGTTTGGCTCTCTTCCTCAAGTTGTCTAAACTTTTCTTGCTTTGCAGCTTGTTCATCTAGAAAGGCTTTCTTTTCGCGTTCAATTCTTTTGAGCCTATCACTTGTGAACCTTGAGGTATGTTGAAGTGGTGAGCTTGGTCTAGACTATTTGAACAAGTCATTGGTATACGTTGTATTGACATGAGCATCATGAGGTTCATTGTCTTGGTCTTCGTGTTGTGACCATTGTTCTTGGTGAGCTCGTCTCTTATACCTTTCATCCCGTTGATGGGCATCCAAATATCTTGTATTAATGAGGGGTGAACCAGGTTGATCATCATGAGAAGAATTTCCAAATATCATGTTGTTTATGTGTTGTTCATAGATATCATCAAGATTTTGATCCATGGCTTCCCTCTCCCGCCGAGTGACAGTATAACTCATATATCCATACCCCGAGTGGGAAGAAATGAGGGGGTACTAAGTCACTAAAATGGCTCTCGGTCAAATAGGTTTCCAGACCGACTCCTAGGTGACTGGTCAAATATTGGTTCCTTTTCCTTTCTCTTTTGATGAGTCTGAACTGGGGGTAGTTGGTTAAAGACTATCCGAGGTCGCTTTCCTTGGCTCACTTGATATCTTGTTGTGACTGACATGAAAGGGAGAGTTCAAGTAAACAGACAATTCTAAGAAACGTCAATACCAGACTAGGATAGTAAAAGTTTTCTCTTGTCCGAGAGAGATGGTGAAATAGAACTGTTGCAAATAGGTGCAAACCAACACTGCCACAGAGGTGCTCAATTCTTGGGTGAACACCCTAGCACATATGGATCAAGAGGATGACTTACACAAAGTGTAATGAGTTTGAATTGTATGAAAATGGGTGGACAAGGAGACTACTAGCACTCTCCAAGTGTGTTATCAAAGAGTCTAAAAAATTATCTATTTGACAGGAACAATTCCTAATTTGCCAATCTTAAGCAAAATCGCTTATGAGATCAAGGATCACTAATTCAAAAGGTCAAGGACACATAAACCCTAAATACAGAATAGGTCTCTAAAACTGAGACAAGTCACTTAATCGAAGAACTCAGTATTTCAGTTTGTTGTTTGTTTGCAAAGATTAAGCAAGTATATCCACAGATTTTGATCAAGCACATAGGTTTCAATCAGACAAGTTGTGATAGAAAAAGTAGTCAATAACAGATCTATCAAGGACAAAGCAACTTGATAGTATCGGAGGAGTCTTGTTTGAAGATGTTTGGACAATGTTTAAGACTCAAAAACAAACACATAGCTATCCCTACCAAAGAAAATGGTGAGAAGTCAAACCTTTGCCCCATTGCTTATGCGCATACGTGCACCTCACACAGCCGTGTCACCCCTGTAGGCGCCTGAGCCTGTGTTTCAAGGACCCACAGTACTGCTCAGTTACCTCAGCAGGGGCTGCAGTCGCAACCGCCTCCAAACGTCTGTGTGTATGCCCAGCGATAACTGCAGCCGATCACATACTTGAGACTTCCCCTCCTCATGAAAGATTATGATCTCTTTCGAGGAACCGTATATAAATCACCAAGAGGTTTTACTTGCCTGCTCACAATAACCTCTTGCCTCCTCGATACAGAGCCTTGGGCCTCGCAGCCCACACCAACACCGAAAATCAACATCCCAGCTGTGGCTCAAGGCGCCGCTGCAATAAATGTAGCTTTTCCATGATGATCGCCCGTCATGGAAAAGAAGTTACTATGGTCTCGGGAGAGTCTTAGACTCAACAAGACGTTTTATTATAGTGAGGTGGAATCACCTACGATAGGTGTGTACTCACTTGGGTCGTTCCTGGAGGTTCAACTTCCGGCAGGCCCTCTAAAGGTGACACTGGACATGGCTCGGATTCGGGTTTCTGATTTTCTGATTCTCCCAAAAGGAGAAGAGCATACTTCTCTAGCCCGTCTCTTTACCCAAACATGCTAAACAACCTTAATCATCGAGCTAGTTTCACTTCACCAAATCCACACGCTTTTGGGTTTCTGATTCTCTCAATGAGAGAAGAGCATAATCCCCTGACGAGTGAAAGTGCTAAAGCTTCACTACCTTGCTCCGCTCCCTAAGAGTTCGTCATATTAGTAAGATCATAAGGAGCCTGGATTTGTCCATGGTCATCACCTCTATGTAACAAAGAGCCAAATTCCCTACTCACTATCGAAACTCCTAAGAATTTTAACGAAGCCCTAATTAGACTATGTGAATTGAAAAACAAGAAAACAAACACAATTTTTTTTTTTTTTTAATAAAATCTTTGACAAGCGTAAGTGTTTGTTTTCAAGTCTTTGTCATGCGTCCTGCAATCAAACCGTTAGTGTGTTTCAAATTCTCTGACTGGCGTCTTGCAGAAACTGTTATGCTGTGAAAAAAGAATTGAGAAGAACCAGAATTAAAAAGTCTAATTTAATCTAGTCAAAATTAAATCTAAGAAGAATTAGTTAACAAAACTAAAATTAAACTAAATTAATCTAATACTAAACTAAAAAATTAAAACAAAACTAATCTAAATTAATAAAATTAAAAAATCTAATCTAAATTTAAAAAAAATCTAATCTAAATTAATAATTCTAATTTAAATTAATAAAGTTAAAAAATCTAAAGTAAAAAAAGTCTAATTTAAATTAACAAAATTAAAGAATCTACTTTAAATTAACAAAGTTTAAAAAAATCTAATTTGAATTTTAGAAACTAAAAAAAATCTAATTTAAAAATATAAATTAAAGACTAAACCAAACTAACTAAAAACTAAACTAAATTAAGATTAAAAACTAAATTAGAATTAAAAACTAAACTAAATTAAAAACTAAAAATTAAAAAATTAATTAAAAACATGCATAAAAATCTTCAAATTTGATTTCTGAAAAATCTGTTTATAATGAGTAGATAAAAACAGAAACCCAGAAATTTTTTGAAGCAAAAAATAAAACCCAGAAATCGTTTTTTAATCCAGCAAGTAGAAGATGAAAAAATAATTTTTTTAAATCTTTAGCCAGCTGAAAAAAATGACGCGCGACGGTTTTTGTGCAGCTATTTTCTTCAGATCTGTGAAAGAAATAAAAAAACTGAAAGATACCCAGATCGGATTTTGACCCTGGCTACAAAACCCAGAAATCGTTTTTCCTGCAACTGAGTGGAAGCTGGATTAATGAATCAAAACTAAAAACGAAATTAAAAACTACACTAAAAAAACTAAAAATTAAAAACTAAATTAAAAACTAAAAACTAAATTAAAAACTGAATTAAAAACTAAATTAAATCAATAAACTCAATTAAAACTAAACCAAATTAAAACGAATTTAAAAAAACTAAATTAAAAAACTAAATTAAATTAAAAACTAAAAATTAAAACTACATGCCAAATGTATAACTAAAAATATGTTATATCAGGAACTTGCATGCAAGGATACTAATAATGAGTCTCGTAAATCAATTCACAACTCTTTATCCGAGAAGAGCAGGGATTGATATTGTGGCCCTCAGATTAAACCTGTTACCCCTGCAAATACAATCTCGGAACGAGAGATTCAAAGAGGAGAAGCAAGAATGCCTATCTCCATGAATCCTGCTCTTGCAATGCAACAATGAAAACTAATCTAAATGGCTGTAAAATGCAATAAACCAAACTAATTTATTGAAATGAAAATTAATCTACATGCAATGCCATAAATGAATTATTTTGCAAATTAATTTACTATGAAGATTAAGCTAAAATGCAATATTAAACTATATGCTCTAAAAATAAGATGCTTATATAATCAAACTAATGTAATCTCAAATGATAAAATTCAAATTTGCAGCATAAGTCTGATGTAAAAATTCGTGATTCTTTCTTTTTTTTTTTGAAATGAGAATGAGAGGGCTCATTTTATAGGCAAAAGTGAAATTGAAGGCAAATTCAGGAGCAATGTGGGATAAATAGAAAAATAGAAACAAATCTTGATTGGAATTCTTTTTTAGTTTATTTCCCGTTTAACTGATTTGTTTCTTTTTCATCATGGATATTCTGAGAGGATATTTCATTTATTTAATTTATTTAATTTAATTTAAGATGATAATATTCTTTTAATAAAATAAATAAGATTATGTAATTTAGAAATGAATATTAATAAAATAAAAATAAAATTATTTAATTAAAAAATAGATTTAATTAAAGAGCATCATTTTATTTAAGTAATATTAACTTCAATTAAATAACATTATTTTATTTATTAAAAGGATTATTTCTTTGATTAACACAAAATTAATGAACATTCAAACCTTAGGGAAAATTAAACATTTGAAATAGTTATGAATTGATTAAGAAATTTGATTTGAAAATGCGACAATCATTGATTCAGAAAGTTGATGTTGACAAATTAAATAAATGGGGCCCAAAGTCTAGGTGACCATTTTAGGTTGCATACACATACAAAAAAGCTATAAAAGAGTATGACTCTGTCTGGGTAAAAAAATGACTTAAAACAAGATTGTCTATTGGCGATTACAAAACAGGGACAAAGTTCTTTTCAAAAGCTCGAAATAGAGCATAAATAAAAATTCTGAAGCATGACTGGTAATAATTTACAGAATAAACACTATACTTTGCAGAGATATTCCAAGGAGTTCTTTCAAAATCTTTTTAATTAAATATTTCAAGCAAGCGTAAACTGAGGTGCAAAGTAAAAATAGAGGAACCTGATTAAATTGATTAGCTGGGCTGGAAATTGATGTAGAGGTAGCTCTCTCCAATTTGCAGCTACAAAATTCTTCAAACTTCCTCAATACTATAAAGCCTGCCCCCCCACTCCAATTCCAACTTTCCAAAAAATTCCAAGAAATCTTTCCAGAACCAAAGAAACAACTCAAGAACAAGAAACTCCCGTACAACCAAATTCCCCAACCTCTGTAAAAGCCCCAAATCCAAAACCTCCAAAACTTCCAAGAAAAAATTTCAAGAACAAGAGAAAACCAATTCAAGAACCAAAAAACTCCCTCTGAAACAAAATGCAAGTTAATTTCCCCCAAAATAATCCAATTTCCCCTCTTCAGTTAACTCCACTACTTTATTTATTATCCTCCACTATCTATAACTGCATCCTCCCTAATTCATTAATTTATTTTTCTTTTATTCGTCCCCACTAAGCATAATTTATCCAACTTGTTTAATTTTTATAACTTTTAAATCATCCCTTGCAATTACACTCACTTAATTAACTATTTAATAGATATATGATTTATAATTTAATTTCTCCTATAACTTGCTTGCACAATCCTATTAAATTAATATATTTATTTAAATACTTCATTTTAAATGATAAAATTTAATTTATAAAAATCAAGTAAATGCTCATTAATAATTTATTTAATTAATACTTCAATCATATACAAACTTTTATTTAATTATTCCAAGGTCTTTAAATTTCAATGCTTTCAAACATAATGAAATAATCAAACCAAGCACAATCATGAACATAACTCCAAGAAACATACTCTCAAACATTACTAGACTACAAGATGAAACGAAAGGTAGAACAATCACTACATCACAAAACGACTCAAACTGACCTTATAGATGGGATGTGACATCATACACTCATCCTTGACGAGGACGATGGCTCAATGTGGGGGACCCGATGCTACCTCCGAATCAATAACCTCCATTGGGCTTTAAGGCATGCTCAAACCTAGCAATCTAGGTGGAGTCAATGCCTGGTACCTACATCCTGCAACAAATCACATGGTTGAACATGTGCATAGGGAAAATAGTCAATCACACCGTGAAGGGAAAATTATAGAGATAACTATTTAAACAAAACCCACTATCATTACCAACTTAATAATCATTCACTTGCTTCATACTAACAACTCAAATAATAATAGAATATGAAGTCTAAGTGGGTTGCATGGTAATCATTACAAGTTTACAAATAAAATATTCAATTCAATAATAATCTCTTCTAAATACACTAAATTTTATTAATTTAATTCTAACTACATCAATTCTTTAAACACAAATATTTTCTCTTCCAATTATGTAACAACCATGATAGAATAGTAATAGGGACAATTGTACGCTCTTAAAGATTCATCTATACATGTATATACATATATATATAACTATACACACACACACACACATATACATGCACATTTTGGCAATCTGTTTAAATAAGACTATGTTTAAGATTATAGAATACAAAAATTAAATAAACAAATATCAGTAAGTATACTTATATATAAATATACATATATACACACACATATATATATTTATATATTTAAACACCCACAATATTCCATATTTGAATTTCTTTATAAATTGTTATAACAATTTTTTAAACACATATGCTATACCAACTATCGATTAAGACAATGATTCCAATGTAAACAAAGACCCAATGCAATGTAAACAAGACCTGATATATATATATATATATATATATATATATATATTCTAACCACACTACCAAATATTTTACCCACATGAGGCGTTGTGATAAAATAAATTTAAACAAAGATAAGACTTTCAGCCAACAAATCTTCCAGTTCATTGGGCATTCCAATGCCAAGATAAAGCATGTGAACTAAAGGAAATAAGTTTAAATATTAAAAGCTTAGATGGCTGCATGTGTGCCACACACGAACTAATGGCAAGGAGAAACCACAGTAAGCAAACAAAATTCCCTTGTTAAGAAAAAGTCGATGCCAGAAGAGAGAGATGCATGGATGGTATCTATACATGTATGCTTAGCTATCAAAATTTATGCCAAATTTAGCAAAATAAGAAATACTGTTTGGGAAAACTATTCGCCAAATTAACAAAAGAGGACACATAGAGAGGTCTAATGTTGGAAATGGTTCCAATTAGACAAAATTTTCCAGAACAAAACAAAAAGGTATTTCGTTTGACTAAGAGGAAAGAGTATGTAATATGATTATTTCTTGGAGATGCCAAACCAACATAAATAGAGCTAGAGGGAACAATAAATTGTACTGACAAATATTAATACTATTTGCCCAGCTTACAGCCGAATTGATTGAGATTCAATACTTACTCTATTGTGCAATAAAGTTCAGCAAGTACAGAAAAATTATGCCGATTTCATACACAGATGAATGTATAATCAAATGATAGACAAAGACATATGGTTGAATGATTCATACAAAATTAGGGTATTAACATACAAGAAAGCTACAAAAGAGTATGACTCTGTCTGGGTAAAGAAATGACTTAAAACAAGATTATCTATTGACGATTATGGAATAGGGACAACACCTCCTAGTTCTTTTCAAAAGCTCGAAATAGAGCATAAATCAAAATTCTGAAGCATGACTGGTAATAATTTATAGAATAAACACTATACTTTGTAGAGATATTCCAGGGAGTTCTTTCAGAATCTTTTTAATTAAATATTTCAAGAAAGCGCAAATTGAGGTGCAAAGTAAAAATAGAGGAACCTGATTAAATCGATTAGCTGGGCTGGAAATTGATGCAGAGGTAGCTCTCTCCAATTTGCAGCTACAAAATTCTTCAAACTTCCTCAATACTATAAAGCCTCCCCCCCCCCAAATTCCAACTTTCCAAAAACTTCCAAGAAATCTTTCCAGAACCAGAGAAGCAGCTCAAGAACAAGAAACTCCCGCACAACCGAATTCCTTAGCCTCTGTAAAAGCCCCAAATCCAAAACCTCCAAAAATTCCAAGAATTTTTTTCAAGAACCAGAGAAAACCAATTCAAGAACTAGAAAACTCCCTTGAAACATAATGCAAGTTAATTTCCCCAAAAAAATCCAATTGCCCCTCTTCAGTTAACTCCACTACTTTATTTATTATCCTCCACTATCCGTAACTGCATCCTCCCTAATTTATTATTTTATTTTTCTTTTATTCATCCCCACTAAGCACAATTTATCCAACTTGTTTTAATTTTTATAACTTTTAAATCATCCCTTGCAATTACACTCACTTAATTAACTATTTAATAGATATATGATTTATAATTTAATTTCTTCTATAACTTGCTTGCACAATCCTATTAAATTAATATATTTATTTAAATACTTCATTTTAAATCATAAAATTTCATTTATAAATATCAAGTAAATGCTCGTTAATAATTTATTTAATTAATACTTCAATCATATACAAAATTTTATTTAATTATTCCAAGGTCTTTAAATTTTAATGCTTTCAAACATAACGAAATAATAAAACCAAGCACAATCATGAACATAACTCCAAGAAACATACTCTCAAACATTACTAGACTGCAAGATGAAACGGAAGGTAAAATGATCACTACATCACAAAACGACTCAAACTGACCTTATAGACGAGATGTGACATCAGACACTCATCCTCGATGAGGACGATGGCTCAATGTGGGGGACCCAATGCTACCTCTGAATTTAAGGCACACTCAAACCTAGCAATCCAGGTGGAGTCAATGCCTGGTACTTGCAGCCTGCAGCAAATCACACGATCAAACATGTGCATAGGGAAAATAGTCAATCACACCGTGAAGGGAAAATCATAGAGTCGCAGGACACTCGCAAGCGAGTGATGCTACACTGTTCCCCTTCACCAATACATTGACACACAATAAATGATATCAAATCATGATCTAGAATATGCATCCAATAAACAAATAATCTTATATCCATGATAACTCACATAAACAATTAAACTAATCTGCTAACCATAATATAAGCATGATATTATCATAACATCAGATATAAAAGTGTCATAATATCCTAATATCATCAAACAATATCATAATGTCCAGCTACAAATCCAAATATTTGTCTAAAATAAAAAAACAAACTGGGGGCACTACAGATTAAAACTCTGGATTTACAAATACACATAAGAATATAGAATAATTATATGTTAACAAGATATTTCCTATCCCAACCTAATTTTCTTTACACAATAAAAATTTACTTTTCTTTAATTTTAACTTCAATAAGTTTTACATTTTCCACTCACAATGTGCTTGTGATAAATAGAGTGTCCCCCTTCAACATAAAAAGTTTGCAATAAATATTTTACTTTAAGGAGAAAAATTCCCTTATAAGAGATGAAAGTTGTATTATATTGAACCTTTATAGAAAATTCCCAACTATAAAATTTTAAATAAATAATATGTTAAATTCTTTTTCATGTTCACAACATTTTCATTCACTTTTTAACCTATAAAATATTTTATTTTGATCTTTTCATAGTTGAATCCCTTTACACTATATTTTATGAGATATGAATCTCATAAAATATTTATAAGATGAAAAAAAATCAAACTAACATATTCATTTAAAATCATATACATCTTTTTTGCTATGCCAAAGAAATAGAATAATTATTATTGTATCCTTTAAACTATAATAGTATGCTCCCATATAAATTTTTTTTTTTTAATCTAGAGGGTCCTAAATTTATTAGAATTGTGAATAACATAATGTCACTCCTTGTTTTATCATTCAAATTTAGACATTGATTTTTTAGTACAAGTTGTTTGCAGATGCTATTGACTATGGAGTTGTTGATTTTGAGATTTTAATTGAGTTGTCAAAATAATCTCAATTTTCAACTAAGAGACATGAAATTTGAATTGTTGGTAGATTTCAAATGATCAAAACTAGTTGCCACTAGAGATATGAGTTTCAACCTTCAAGACTGAGTTATTCAAAGATGCCAAGCACACCCAACATAACATTTTGGTGCTAATTTTTTATATATTACTTGAAATTGAGCTAGGAACCTAAGATATGGTGGTATAGATTTTACATCAACACCCTTGATAAAACCTAGGGTTATTTACATATTACAATAGAATATACATTTTAGACACTATTTGATGTTCTCCCTTACAATACCTTCTCCCCTTTTTCACCTCCCACCTAAGACTTGTAAATATCCTTGCAATATAATTAATATATTATATCCCTCAACTACACCACTTCCTCACCATGGAATTTTCTTAAAGAACTATTGTACCTTAAATAATAGATCCTCCATACCTCACCAAAAACACAATAATGATCATTAAATCAATGTACAAATCCCAATCAACATCCCTCTTTTTTAACTACTTTACTAATGTCAATTCTTTGAAATTGAAATTTTGTAACTCTTATGGATTGATAACTAAACATTATATTTTTTGTTTTTTCTTTAATGAAAAACATAAGGGTAAAGAGCATAACCATGTTGTATTACAAGAAGATGTATGTTATCATTCCCTTGCTCAGTTTCTATGGATTAAAGAGGCTTAAAAGAAAATAAAGCATATGCATTTTTTCAATTTCTTATAATATGATTGTATAGTAATAATTGAATATTGATTGATGTCTTCATTTTCCAAACAATCTACTACTATATTAAAATTTCTTTTGTAATAATTGTAACTAATTATTCCAAATTTCTCCCTTGTACCTCTTTTACATAATGATATTATTCTATTATTCATAGCATTGATCATACCCATTGAATTTCCTTCAACTATTAAGTTTGATAATTTTTGAAAAATCTTCACCCTCAACCATAGTATCAATACTTCTCATTTCACTTCATTCTTAGTGAAAATACTAAAAAAGGGAGCCTCAATAGATTATATTTCCTATAATTCCCTAAGCATAAAGCCTCTACCTAAAATATCTAGGTTCCCCTATGTTGTTACATCAACATTTAATTTTTAGAAGCCCTCCAAGGGTGGAACATGTTGAAACTAAATCTAACAATGCAAAAATTTGTTTGGGTCCCCTTGTGTATTTGGCCTTATTGTGCTTGTCATATATAACTGATCTATTTTTTTAAATGGGTCTCCCTTGGTCAAACTTACATACGTATTGTTCTTCATTGCCCCCATATCCCTATTATATGTTGGAAGTTATAAAAATATAAATTCCTAAGTCTAAAGCATTTTTGGTCATTTTCTAAATTTTTGGAGTTGAAAACTTTTAGTGGATTTCTAGACTTTTCCTAGTCATCCTACCTCCCATCCTAACCATCAATAATGCTTAGAAACTCTACAAATTCTATTTATTTATCTTCTTTCAAATTTGTATCATTCCATATATTTGTGGGGTTTTCATGGACATCTGGAATTATGTCTCCCCTCCCAAATTCTCATCTTATTTTGTATTAAATCCCCACATTTTCTTGTTCCCTTTCTCTAGTTCCAATTTCCTTATTTTTTAGATTCATAGAATTTTGATGACTAGAAATTCACATTCCCCATTGCTATGTCTTGACCTACCTTCTTTTTCCTTCTCCCTAAAATATTTCATTTCCCCTCCTTTGTGGACTTTCAAAGCTCATCTAGACTGCTTCCTTTCCTTTCTTCCTTCTAAACTTCAAACCTTACCCACTCCCAATTCTCATTGATTCCAACTTCCCTCATTATGAAATTTCTTTACACCTCTAGACCTCCAAACTTCCTCTAGCTCTTCCTCAACTTCTCTTTGCAAGTTTTACATTTTCTCCCATATCCTTTTCATCTAGTTAAGGAGCTTCAATGATCTTCTAGAATTTAAGCTCCATGTTCTATTCTTGCTTCCAATCCCACAATTAAAATTCATACCTCCCATATTTCTACCTTTTCTTATTTTCCTTCCAATCCTTTCATACAAAATTTATGTGGACTTTTGACTTCTATTTTAATATCCCATACTAACTTTCATTTTTTGTGTCAACTTCTTACAAATGTTTCCAATTATTTTGGTGTTAGTCTCTTCCTATGTAGAGTTCAAGATAACCTCCAAATGTCTAATTTTCCACCCAAACATCCCATATCGATGTCTAGTTTTGTAAATTTCTCCTACATTATCCATATTGCTTCATTTGCTCATTTCACTCTTCTACAAAGTTTCGATAGAATTTTGGGATTCCTTTGTAATGTCTTATCCTGACCTCTAGTCCCAAACATTGCATCTCCCATTCTCATATACTATCCCACATTGAATCCCCATGTTTCCTCATGTTTTCCCCAATCAACCACAATATTCTTCCTGATATTTAATTAATGATTATATTTGACCCTTACAACTACTCCATACAAGATAACCTATAAATATCTAGTTTCCACTAAAAAATCTGATCCTAATGTTCAATTGTGTAACTTTAACCATATTATCCATGTTTATTCCTTTGTTCATTTCACCATTCTGCAAAGTCTTAGCATACTTTTGAAGTTCCTTTGTTATGTCTTATCCTAACCTCTAGTCTTAACATGGAACATTGTATCTCTCATTCTCACCTCCTATCCCACATTGAATCCCCATATTTCTTCTTGTTTGCACCAATCAACCACAAGGTCCTCTCAAGATGCCATTAATGTCTAGATTTGATCCCTACAACTACTCTATAAGGATTTTTATACCCAAATACCATTTAATTTCTATGGCGGATAATAAAAAATATTGTTTTCTATTAATTTGATGGTTGAGTTCTTGATCTTGATTATCCTAAAACCTATTATATAAAATTTATCTCATGAATTTCATAGATTTTACCTTACCTTTCACTCCAAAGTAAAAATATTCAAATCTTTAGTGAATTACCATAAGTGATTGAGGAAATAATTATCTAATTCATTACACAACCTAGGGCACCATTAATAGTCTAGGAATGGATGTGATCATATAAGGGAAGATTCTCAAACATATTATGGTTATTTTGGACCTTTCAAAGACATGATTTGTGTAAAATGGGGTGTAGTTGTTATAAAGGGCATGGTTCCAAATGCATGTCCATGTGGATATGATGCAAGTAAGAATGGGTGACATGTGTAAATATTGGCAATCTTAGTTCTTCCTCCTAGATTGTGTGGTGATATGGAACATATATATAATTATTGTTTCAATGAATAAGGAGGATGGAAAAGGGTTGTAGAGCTTAAACAAAAAGAAGAGGTTATATATTGTTAGGGTTTATTTTCAACATTAGGTTTAAGGCATTTTATAGATTATAATTTTATGGGTTTTCTCCTAAAGGTTGTGATATCAAATTGTAATTCTAAAGGAATTATTTAATGTGTATAATTGACATATTTTGAATGTAACTAAGAGAATTTTATGCATTTCTAATGATCTTATTGTTCTTCTTAATCATATTTACAAATTTGAGTGTTATTTTTTATCAATTTTCCAAGAGGAAGGCAATAAAACTACTTGTAACACAATTGCAATGAATAATAATAAAATAACACAATGAATGTGTAGGTTCATTCATGGATAGATATGTTAGGCTCAACTAAATGTTCTATAAGTTCATTTACCTATTTGTTTTCATACATAGAGCCTAGCTTATGTGTGACATCTAGAGGTATAGTCCTTATTATTATCTTCATTAAGGTATCACATAGTTGGTTTTATTTAGTGTCCCTCTTTGCATTGTAAAACTTGAGTCTCTATTATCACTAATAGATAAAGACACCCATCTTATTTGTGTTTAACCTCCCATCTAACCAACACATTCAAAATAACTAATATTAATCCTCACTTTACATTGCGTTTATTTTTTTCTTTACTCCCATGTCTAGATGTATGAATTATCACTAGGTGTTTTATAAGAAACATCTTCAAACTCTTTACATGGTTGTTCATTTACTTTATGTAGGTTCAAAACCTTATATTGTCAAATTAGCAATAGGCACTTAATTACAGACAAACATGTATATGGTTTGTTGCAAGGATCAATTTTATTCCCTATGATCATTCTCTAATGTAGCATATTAGCTTAGCGTAGTAGAGACTAAATACAAAGAGGGAATTTCCCACCTTATTAAATTTGCATGTCATTGCCCCCACCTATCATAAGATGACACTAAAAAAAAGACTATATTAAGGGATTTTGGAACACACAACATTGATCACCAAATATTGGTTCCATTATTGGGGACATAAATACTTGTTTTATATTATGGAATTTTATTAATAAAGGATGTTAGTATATTTTGAGTGGAGAGTGGTGAGTCTATTATTCTAAAACCTAGAACCATTATGCAACTAAAAATAATTGAAAATTGAAAGAGGAAGTCATTCAAGGATTCCCAAGAACATAAAGACATGATAAATCAAGTAGGAATACAATGTAATTCTTGGAAATTAAAAAACAAAGGTATGTCTACTTGACCTTTTCCTCAAAGAAATGATGTTGGAACTTCAAATAGAGATAGCATGTAATTTAAAAGATTAATACCCACATTCTTTAGATGATTCAAGTGACAAAATTATTAGAACTAATAGGATAAATAGCAGACATGAATATGGTATGATAAGAGATAAGATCAATATAGATGGAAGAAATATAAATATATCTAATAAGACACATACTCAAGATATGAGAATATATAATTTTCCGCATATGAAAACCATAAGAATGGGTTCACATCCTAGTACCCCTACTTCCTCATCACATATAATTGATCATGAGAAAGACCCTACATTCCATTATGCTAATGCAATCACACACTTAGAGAATGAGCATAGGGATAGAAATATTTATCAAAGGATAAATTTGATTGACTATGTCAAGCAAAGGAAAAAATAACTTCAAGCTCAAATTAAGATGCAAAAAAATAAACTTGCCCAAAATTTCCAATAAAAAATCAAAATTACGCTCAAAATATTATAAATTAATAGATACCAAATCAATAAGATAACCAACATATCAATAATAAAAAAAATATGAGCTCAATTTTGAAGAATTGATCATATATTTCCAACACAAAGATAGCCCTCTAGACTAGAAAGATATATGAAGTTAGAGCTTTATAGTATTCTAAATATCCCAAATAGATAGCCAATAAAATTATGGGAAATAATTTAAAATTCCAAGGTAATAATGTTGTCACTAAGGAATAACACCTTGGGAAATCATTAATGTCACTAATGAGTATAAAATTGAAGATGAATATGTCATGATGAAGTTTCTTGTACATCCTTGAAAGAGAGTGCTAAAGAATGGTATAGGAGCCTTCTAAACAATAGCATAAACTCATGGGAAATTTATGAGGGTCTTCATATTACAACATGGAGAAAAGGTTGGCTATAATTTTTCAATTCATGAGTTAATAACTATAAAAAAGAGGGTGAATGAGACTATTATTGATTCTAACAATACATTTTTCTTGAAAACGAGGAATGTGCTTCCCAATTTGAGGCCTAATGAATCAATGTGCCTAGTTCTCTATTGTGGGTCATTTGATGCTAAGTTGGAGTCTAAGTGAACATTTAGGGGTTGTTAATGTTGTGGAAGCATAAATTAATGTGTAGCTTAGTACATTTTTCATGATGGAAAATATCATTATGGGTTGTCTAGCTAAATAGGGTATGTTGTTGTCAAGAAAGTGGGTATCCTCATAGGTGGAAGCATATAGATGGATTTGTCATATACCATTATATTATTACATGAAAAAGAGGTCTGATTGCATAGGGAAAATAAAATGTTACAAATTGTAGACGAACTAGAAGAAAAAAATAAGGCGATTTATATAGAAGATGAGTCTAGTAACATAAGTGTTTGATGATAGTATTGGAAATCATGTTAACCTCATTTTGTACCCTCAACTTCTTTATCTAAAAATTATGAAATTTGAGATTTTTATTTTAATGGTGCTTGCTCTAAGGAAGGAATTGGTATTGGTATTATTTTGGTATCACCCAATGGCACAAGCTACAGATTTACCTTTAGATTTATTTTGACTTCACTAATAATGTGGTTAAATTTGAAACCTTGCTACTTGGTATAAATTTAGCCTCTAGATTTGGCATTAAATTTTTAAGTGTAAATGGTGATTTGAAACTGTTTGTGACTTAAGTTAGATTTTCATATACAAAAAATGATAAGAGATTAAAATTGTATAAGAATATTGTGTGGGATGTCATGGAAACACTTGATTCTTTTAATAGGAAATGGCCAATGGAAGTGAAAATATTGTAGTTGATTCCATTGTTGTCATGGTATCAAAGTTTTGATGCCTCTTTGACATCACCCCAATATATGTATAATTTGGAGGTTCTCACTAGATCAAGCATCCCTAATAACATATATAACTAGAAAGAATTCAATTATGATATACATATTTATGATTTTTTAAATTATCTCAATCACTTTAACAATTATCTCATAGATTGGCATCTATGGTACAATTTGAAGATAGAAAAGGAACTCTCTTAAAAAATGATATCATTTAACTCAAAACCAATAAAATTACAAGAGGCCTTGTGACCCCTGAAATAATGTTTAACAATATTGATTTCTACAAAATGATGAGCAATCTAATCAATGAGGATGAGGTAAGATAAAATCCTATAGGGAGGAATTTTTCAAACACACAATTCCTTGGGAACCTAGTATGAATTCATTCATGCATAAAGAAAGACCTATCAATCCCATGTTAGCCAATTAGATGCAAAAATAATTGATGATATAGGGTGGTATATTTAAGTCAATATTTTTTTATTGGGTTTCCAACCTTGCTCCAGTAAGAAAGAAAAATAGAGACATAAGGCTCTATGTAGATGTGATAAATCTAAACATCAAGTATTTTAAGGATAATTACCCATTGCGTGGCATGGATCATTTATTACAAATAGTGACAAGTTTAAAATAGATGTCCATTATGGATGGTTTATCAATATATAATTAAAGAATTTGAGTATCATAAAAAAAACAATCATAACTCCACAGTTCACATTTCTTATGTAAAGATGCCTTCTAGGCTCAAGAATGTAGGAGACACATTCCAAAGGTCAATAAGAGTTACCTTTAATAGTTTGATAAATAAGATCATGGTAGTTTACCAAAATTATCTAGCTATCTGCTCCAATGATATGAATGATCGTTATAAACAATTGGAGTTCATTTTTAAACAATGCTTGGAGTATGATATTTCCTTAAATACTAGGAAATGTGTGTTTGGTGTGGAAGAGGGTAAGCTCCTTAGGTATATAATATATAAGGAAGGAGTAAGGATTGGCCCTGAAAGAGTTAAGGAAATAGATATAATCCATCAATCCAAAACTTCTAAGGAAATACATTCCTATTTGGACAAGTCAACTTTATTAGAAGATTTGTTCCTAACTTTTCTAAGAAGATGAAGGCTACCACAAAGTTTCTCAAGAAAGTAAAATCAATTGGATAGGATAATGAGGCAACTAAATCCTTCATGAGAACTAATGAATAAATTAAAAATGAATCAGTATTAGCAAGACCTAATTACTTAAATCCTTTTTAATTATTTTCTTTTACTTCTTTCTACATCATCGCTATTATTTTTCTTCAAAAAATGTTGATGGGTATGAATAGCCGATTATCTTCTTTAAAAAATCATTGAAAAATGTTAAAATAAATTACTCCATCATGGAGAAGCATTATTATGCTTTTTCCAAGAATATTCAAAACTTTATGCCTTATCTCATGGGAGCTAGAATCACTACCTATGTACCTTGGATGGATGTGAGGGATATCTTTATCTAGAAAAAAGATTCAATAAAATCCAAGAGTATGATATGGATGTGCAAACTAATAAGTTGGTCAAAGGTCAAGGTATTGTCATACTAGTAGCAAATACAAACTTGGTTGTAGCAGAAGTGCATCAAGTAAGTTCTTGTTCAACATATTTTTCTTCCCTTTGAAGAATGATCTATGGTACACATATATTATTTTTT
This sequence comes from Sequoia sempervirens, assembly GCA_007258455.2. NCBI lineage: Eukaryota > Viridiplantae > Streptophyta > Pinopsida > Cupressales > Cupressaceae > Sequoia > Sequoia sempervirens. Next base: position 94,401 of record VDFB02007386.1, on the reverse strand, counting down.
GCCTTGAAACGTTATTTTTCCCCAAAGTTTGACTAACTATTAGAAAATAACCTTAAAATTGGTATCCCAAAGGTATGTTCTACTATAGGGTCAATTAATGTGCAAGAGACTTGGTGGATTACTCCTTAAATGTTTAGACCATGACTATCCATGAGAGTCATCAATGGTTTTTTGGGGGACATTTTATGTCTTGAAATACTAATTTTAAGGTGATTGGATAAGGATACTAGTGGCCAAAATTATTCAAATATGTGACAAAATATGTAAAGAGATGTGATTCTTTCTAGATATTGTTTGGTAAAAATAAGTTTGTAGGTGCACTCCCCTCAAATCTATACCAACTAAGGCTTAATTTCAACAATGGGGTGTTGATTTTGTTGGGGATATTATTGAATTGTAGAGCAATGGATACAAAGAGACTTTGGTAGCTACTAACTAATTTAACAAATGGGTGGGGGAATACCTACTATAAATGCTACATTTAAAGTGATGATTGACTTCTTGTTGAACAATATTGTGTGTGTGAAAAATGTATCAATGTATAAACGAATTCAAACACATATCAATAAGACATTAAATCAAGAAAGTAAAAAAGAAAATAGAATGAACAAACTGTGACTGCAGCTTCCCCGAAATCGTCTTATCTCTCTCTAACTCCAGCGTTTTGTTGTTTCCAATGGCTCTCAGATCAACAAATCAATGCTCAACAAAATGGACAGCTGAAGAACGAGATATAAATGAAATGCATATTATGCTAAATGCAAGGCTATGCTAAGATGAAAGTATTGCTATGATGCTAAAAGGTTGTGATTGCATAAGCTAATTGCATGTATGTTCGTGCGTTTTCGTATGTATGCGTAGGTAACCAAAGCTTGGATTTGCACCGGCATTTATAGTCTTTGAAATGATTCAATTGGCTGATTCGATTAACGGCCCGGATTAAGCTTGTTCGAATGGACGGTGGAAGATTTTTGAAAGTGGAGAGGAAGATAGAAGGTCCCTTTTCCTTCAATTTCCGTCATTGAGATCCGAAGGGAAATTTCCGTTTCGAAGAGTGAGTTTAGAATGAGTTAGAATTAAATAAAATAAATTTATTTAATTTGTAAGTGAAGATGGATATAGAAACTCGCATAATTAAATAGATTATATTTAATTATGTTTTAGAAATGAATTTAGAGTGAGAGGAAAATATTAAATTAAATATTTAATATTTAATTTGATGATGAAGAGAATATTCCATTATTTGAATATTCAAATATTCAAACTTTAGAAATGACATGATAATTAAAATAAATAATCGTATTTATTTAATTTAATTAAGAGGAATGTGGGAAATGTCAATAATTAAATAAAATTATTTATTTAATTAAGGTAGAAGAATTAGAAAATGAACAATATAAATAAATAATTAAATTTATTTATATGTAGATGACTTTAGGAAAATTAATTAAATAATTCATATTTAATTAATTAACAAGCTTAATCATGACCATTTTTAGACATATACATTTTGCCCCTCTTTGAAGTGATGTGTAAAACACATTGCTTCAAAGATTTTTTTTTTTTTTTGGCCTCTGATATGCTTTCGATGTTTCTGCTGATGATGCCCCCTCGGGAGGTAAATTACGGATGAGAGAGAGAGTGATTTAGCTCTCGACAAATGATGAAAAATAAATGTCCCATTTTGAAAATAAAGTCAAAAGGCAACAAACTTACCCTTGTTTGACCTTTAAAAGGTAAAAAAGGAGAAAGAGACAAATCATTTGCACTTTTTAACTTGGTGAATACTGTAGCTCTGAGAGTGACCTTGCGACATGGAGATTCCTTATCATCGCCACCGATTCGAGAGGTCTCGCCGATACCAGAGGCCAGCGGCATACAGACCACCAGTGAGTCGATCTAACCACTTGTGCTTTCGAATTTGTACGTTTTTGAATCAAAATTTTATGTTTTTCCATGGATTTTGTTTTTGAAAATGACGTTTGCACACTTTTAGGATAGTTTGAGCGCGTTCGATGATTTTTCCGGCGCTTAGGGTAAAAACAGTAGCGCATACAAGCTAGATGTGGAAGATTTAGGAAAAAACCAGTTTAGCGCTTTTGATAAAAACAAACACACATATAGGGTATGATAGGAAAATTTAGGAGTAAAGCGCATATAGGAAAAACAGTAGCGCATACAGGGAAAACGCACATCCAGGGATTAAAGTAACGCTTAGGTTGAGTAAAGTTGCGCATATGGTAAAATGCGAATAGGGGATCTGTTTGAGTGCATCGAGTGAAAAGAACGACACATATGAGTTTTAGCACATCCCGTGAAAAGAACGATGCATATGGGTTTTAGCGCATAGAGTCTACAGAGTAGCGCATATGGTAAAAATAGGCAGAATTGATGTTTTGATGATAGTAATGCGAAAATCATGATTTATATTGCTTCCTTGGTCAATAGATAAGTAAATTGTCATGTCATCATGCTGATATGGATAGAAATGATAGAATAATCGAATGATTGATTGATAACTTTGCTTCCTAGAGTAGAAAACAAAGAGTAATTGAACTGATAACTTTGCTTCCCATGAATGAAAAACAAAGAGTAGATTGAACTAATAACTTTGCTTCCTAGAGTAGAAAACAAAGAGTAAATGTGAGATAAATGATTGATATGACTTCTGATAAATTTACTTTTTGCGATAGAAAACAAATAGTAATTGATCGTAGAACAAATTTGATATGATATCCAGCTAGATAGATTGTGTATTGGTTTCCCTGATATAAGTCACTGATAGATATGAGTCTAATTGATTTTGGTTGAATGATTGGTATGATTCTGATGAATTATCCTTGTGATGAAAATATGAGGTTTTCAAAAACCTCTAGATTAGAGAGTGGCACTCAGCAGGACAGGATAGGATACCCGAGTTGACACCTGCTGACATAGCTTTGATAGAGACATGTGGTTTGAGATCCTTGTTGGCGATGCCACCGATTCGGGTCAACAGAGGATTGTCGACGACACTAGTAGAGCGATGGCATTCGAAGCACAACACCTTTCATATGCCGACTGGTGAGGTGACGGTGACTCCGGAGGATGTGTATTGGATATTAGGTATCCCCATGGTTGGTGCCCTTGTGTATTATGATCACAAGGAGCTTGGAGGTACAGATGCTTTGAGGAGAGTGTATGGTGATGGTCAGATAGCTGGGTACTGGGTACCGTGGGCTGACTTTCGAGGATATCCAGCCTTGCCTGTAGTTTTGGGTGCATTCATTGGAGGTCTCCTTTGTCCGGATAGCCAGGCAAAGGGATTATCAGTGGGATGGGGCAGGATTTTGGAGCAAATGTTGCTATAGCCGTAGAGATATGCATGGGGGAGTTGCATGTTAGCGCATTTATATCATGATTTGCATCAGGTGGTATACAGGGGTTCTTCCAGTTTGTCGTGTGGTGTGACACTGCTGCAGATCTGGGCATGGGAGCATCTTGCTGTGACGAGACTGTCATGCCCCAGAGTTAGGCCACCAGGTAGGCCTTATATATATACGTATGCTATGTTCCTTACCCAGCCCAAGCTGGGAAAGGTAGATTACTGGAGACGACTGCTAGATGATATGGATACCGTGGTATGGCGACCATATCTTGATTGCAAGCCATGGGCTACAGATGATCTAGAGATGCCGTTTGTATGCATTCCTCGGTTCCTGATAGGGAGGAATCCCTTCATTCTTGAGAGGTTTTTGGCATTGTAGGTACATAGATAGTTTGGATTTACGTAGGGGATTCCATAGGGGGTTGCACACTACGCCTGGAGCAGAGATGAGGCCGGATGGGGGCCATGTATTTCCTATCAGATAGCATATATAGAGTTCCAGTCATTAGCGCTCGAGGCATGGGATGACAGGCGAGACATTATTGATGCCGACATGTCTGATGAGTACTCTCTATATTACCATACACATCCTTTTCCACGGTTTACCAGTCTTGATGAGCCAGCACCCATTCTGGTAGCACCACAGCCAGGGGCAGTGAGAAAGGAGGATGTGGCCGGCGACGAGCAGGGAGCAGTTGGAGGAGAGAAGGTGGAGAGCGGAGATGAGGAGGAGAGTTCCGATGGGGATGATGGAGATGAGGGTGGGGATGAGGGACAGGTGTTGGGGAGGTCGAGGCTGGATATTCTGAGGGGTGTCCAGATCATGCGGTGGCCGAGGACAGGGATTGGGCGACAGACAGTGATACGGATGGGATCCTCATCCCAGCAGGGGCAGATAGCCACGCTTCAGGCCCAGGTGCAGACACTACAGGGACAACAGGGACAGTTACAGAGCCAGCTGGTGCAGTCACAGGGATTTATTGTACAGCTACAGGCATAGCTGGCACAGGCACAGGCACAGGCATAGGCACCTACACAGGCACCTGCCCCAGACCCACAGTTAGCCCAGGTGATGACAGAAAGAGATGCATTTAGACGGAGGGCAGTAGAGGCTGAGGGCATTGCTTAGAGGCTGATGGGCACTGTAGAGAGTGCATCATTGCGGGATGCCATATCAGAGGGCATGGAGATGGCGAGGGAGGCCGAGTATTACAGAGTCAGGTACGAGGAGCTGTGTCCTCCCGAGCGCAGAGAGCCATTTCCCCGATCTCGCAGCAGGACTAGGAGTAGATCACAGACACATACACAAATCATGGGAGTGACTGGACCTCGGTGGGACCCAGACGCAAGCACCAGTGGCAGGCCACCTCCTTTCGGACTAGCTCCATCAGGGGCATCGACCAGTTAGCAGATATAGTGCACATATGTGTACCATTTTTGGAGCATGTATATAGATTTTTGATCATATCTGATGTATTTTGCTTTGGACATTTTAGTTTCATTGGACATTTGGACATTTGTATCATTTTTGATGAGTGATGATATGCATCGGCGATGATTTCTTTTGATGATGTGATATGCATTTTTGAGATGATAATGTGATATGCATTTATTTCTATGTGTTTATGGATTTTGGTATGCGTTTGAATGATCTGATGACTAACATGATATGCAGGATGATTTGATATGATGTTTTTATTATGATGATGATGATTTGATAATGTGTACCAATGATGTCATGTAGGTGGATGACTTATGATGTGATTATGAAAATGTATGTATGGAATGTTTATTTTTGGATTTTTCAATGCAGGTAAAAGATGATAATATGATGAAAAATGAATGTTGTGTTCATGATATGCATTATGAATTTGTATGATAAAATGGTATTACATGATATGATATGAATACTAATATGAAATTGAGATGAGTAAATAGTGATGAGATGTATGATATGTGATGAAATATAATGATTTGTAATTAGAATGAATGGATAAATGAATAATAATGGATCTATAAAAATGAATGTTGTGTTCCATGATATGCATTATGAATTTGTATGATAAAATGGTACTACATGATATAATATGAATACTAATATGAAATTGAGATGAGTAAATAGTGATGAGATGTATGATATGTGATGAAATATAATGATTTGTAATTAGAATGAACGGATAAATGAATAATAATGGATCTATAAAAATAAATGTTGTGTTTCATGATATGCATTATGAATTTGTATGATAACATGATATGATATGATGTAAAATGATTTGTAAGTAATAATGGATTTATAATGATAATGATATGATATGAAAATGAGAATAAGATAACTGATAATGATAATGAAATGATGAAATGATGATGACCATGAAATGAATGATAATGATGTGATAAAATAATGAGATGATAAAACTAATATGAATGATGATGATAATGCAATGATGAGATGATAATAATATAATATAAATGATAATGAATGAAATGATGAAATGATAATGAAACTAATATGAATGATAATGAAATGAAATGATGAAATGATAATGAAACTAATATGAATGATAATGAATGAAATGATGAAATGTCAATGAAACTAATGTGAATGATAATGAATGCAATGATGAAATGTGAATGAAACTAATATGAATGAAAATGAATGCAATGATGAAATGTGAATGAAACTAATATGAATGATAATGAATGAAATGATGAACTGTCAATGAAACTATTATGAATGGTAATGAATGAAATGATGATAAATATATGATATAATGGAAATGAATGATAGTGCGATAAATGATAATGATAATGAACCAAACATCTACATTGTCCTCTATAAATAGTCCAAAGAAACATGACAACCCTTGGCTTTTCAAAAATCTTGATGCAAATCCAATATGTAGTTATGTACAATGACCTAAAATGAAATGCAACTAAATGAAACCAACCATTTTGTTGAGCCTTTTGGCTAGCCTGCTTAAATCATCATAGAGCGTTTGAAAATGTTGGAAGTGTGTACAAGCATCAAAGGGGAAATTAGCACCAATGATGACCTGAGTACAACTTTCATGATTTTTGATATAGCAAGTGAACACAAGCATCTAAGTATAATTGAACCGAGATGACCTGAGCATTTCTTGCATGAACAAACAAAGACTAACCATCATCTGATGCAAATTTGGAACTGTCATCAATGATAAACTTTGGAAATCATGTCTCGCGACATACTTGCAACAGATGGATGATTAACCTCAATACAATAGAAAAAGAAAAATCATCCTCTTTCCTTGCCACTCTAGTTCAGTACATCATCGAGTGTGCTCCAGAGAAATGATATCGAAAATTAAACAACCATTGTTTAAAAATGAAATACTGTTATTCCAAACATTATTCAGATTATAGATCATCCAGATATGAGTCATGATAAGGTACGCAATTGAAAGTTACTGTGATATGGATCAATGATTGGATGTTTTGGTTTGATTTGGTTGTTTTGTTTTTCCCGATTGGTTTCAATGTCTTTGTCTCACTGTTTTAGTAAAACTTGAAAGTTGATTGCCCCCAGTATGCCTATGTTTGCCCTTGGTATTGACACAACTTGCTGAAATGAATATGTACAATAATCAAGCCATGGTAAGACGTTATCGCTCGAGGTAAATAATGATAGCATGGTGCTGGTGTGGCCCTAAGATGATGGAAAAGATGCATGAAAATGAAGGCTGAAAAGTTAAGTGCAGAACATGAACTAATAGATGGAAAGCTACAAATAGCGTCTGTTTGCCAGATTTTTACTATTTGTTTTTATTGCATTTTTCATGTCAATAGACTGCCTGTTGCCAGGTTTTCACCCTATGACCTTTTTTTTTTTTTTTGGCTGCTGTTGAGATGCCTGTTTGCCAGGTTTTCACCAGGGTAACCATTTTTTCAGGACTTTTTTAAATTTTTTTTGTATTTCTTCAGGACTTTTTCTGATTTTTTTTGTATTTCTTCAGGACTTTTTCTGATTTTTTTTGTATTTCTTTAGGACTTTTTCTATTTTTTTGTATTTCTTCAAGACTTTTTCTGATGATGATAACTGCTTTAGACATAATACTTTTTCAGGTGCATGCTGTTGATAGGTTCGCCAAACAGGTCCCCTTCTGGCGTCGATAATTTGTAGGCTCCTGAACCATAGACTGCGATAACCATGTAAGGACCTAGCCAATTTGGTTCAAACTTTCCTTTCTTCTCTCTGTCTTGCTGATTGCGTGGGTTCTCTTTCAGAACAAGATCACCACTTGAAAGGTATGTGGCTTTACTTTGTGATTATAGCTGCGAGACATCATCTGTTGATATGCTTTCAAATGATCAGCTGCTCTTTGTCTCTTCTCATCTAGGAGTTCAAGCTCTTGGAGTCGGGAAACTCTGTATTCATCATCCGTTGTAAGACCTTTCAATGATACCCTGAGTGAGGGAATCTCAACTTCTAAAGGTAGTATGGCTTCCGCTCCATAGACAAGAGCGAATGGTGTTGCTCCTGTTGATGTGCGGATACTGGTTCTGTAGGCCCATAGAGTGGGATTGAGTTGAACGTGCCAATCCTTCCCTGAATCATTCATAGTTTTCTTCAAAATTTTTAATATTGTTTTATTTGAGGCCTCTGCTTGGCCATTCCCTTGTGGATAGTAAGGTGTTGAATATCTATGCTGAATGTGAAATCTCTCACAAAGTTCATCAACATCTTGATTTTTGAATGGACGTCCATTATCTGTAATAATGGAGTTGGGAATGCCATACCGACAAATAATATAGTTGAGTATGAATGATGATATTTGTTTGCCGGTAACTTTAGTAAGAGGGACTGCCTCAATCCACTTGGTAAAATACTCTGTAGCTGTGATGATGAACTTATGCCCATTCGATGAAGAAGGATGAATCTTTCCCACTAGATCTAACCCCCATTGAGTAAATGGCTAGGTTGGCGTGAATGGTTGAAGTTCCTGTGCAGGAGCATGAATGAGATTCCCATGAATCTGATATTTTGAGCATGTTTTCACAAAAGTGAATGATTCCCTCTCCATTGTAGGCCAGTAGTAACCCATTCTAATCAATTTCTTGGATAAGGTCAGTCCACTTGAATGAGTACCACAGATGCCACCATGAACTTCTTGTAAAGCTTTGTCAGATTCTTCACATTCAATACATTGAAGTAAAGTACCATCAAGACCACGACGATAAAGAGTGTCAGCAATAAGAGTGTAGCGAGCAGATTGGCGGATAAAATTGCATTTTTGGTTACGGGATAAATCGGGTGGCAAGATATCGTCTTTGAGGTAGGCATAAATTTTTCCATACCAAGGTGAATCGGATCCTACCAAGTGGCAAATGATTTGGATTTCAGGTGTATCATAAGCAGGTGTAAATGATTGTTCCACTAGAAATTCATAGCGATTCTAAGTTTCTGGGAGTTGTAACAATGATGCGATCGTAGCCATGGCGTCAGCTGCTTTATTATCAAGCCTTGGAATTTGTGTGAATTTGATGTCCAAAAAATATTTCTTGAAGTCATCAACCATCTTTTTATATGGTATTAGTTTGTCATCTTTGGTTTGATAATCATCATTGATCTGATAAATGACCAGCTGTGAGTCGCCATACACCTGTAATTCTATAATTCTCCATTCCAGTGCTATTTTAAGCCCAATGATCAATGCTTCATATTCGGCTATGTTGTTGGTGCATGGAAACATCAGCCTATATGGTCGAGGAATGGTGTGTCCTTGAGGGGTGAAAAAAAGTATGCCTGCCCCCGATCCATGTTGAGTGAAAGAACCATCAAAATATAAGGACCATGGTTGTTTAGATTCTGCAGTAAAGACATCAGCATCTGGAAATTCAATGTGTAGGGGGTGATCTTCTTGTAGTGGTGCTTCAGCTAATTCATCAGCGATAACTTGTCCTTTGATTGCCTTGCGATCAACATAATGAATGTCAAACTCACTTAGAATCATTACCCATTTTGTTAACCTTCCTATCAATGATGCTTTGCTTAACAAATACTTGAGTGGATCAATATTTGAAACCAAATTGATTGTATGGGTTAACATGTAATGCTGAAACTTCTGTGAAGCGAAGACTATTGCCATACAAGCCTTCTCAATAGAAGTGTAGTTGAGCTCATGACTTGTCAGTGTTCTACTGATGTAATAAATTGCACGTTCCTTTCCTGTAGAGTCTTCTTGCGCGAGCAGTGCCCCCAGAGATGTCTCTGTTGTGGCAATGTATAAGATTAGTGGTTTGTCTGGATTTGGTGGTACGAGAACTGGTGGAGTCATTAAATACTGTTTGATTTGTTGAAACGCCAATTCACATTTTTCATCCCACTTGAAAGGAACATTCTTATGTAGTAGATGTGTGAAAGGTAAACTTTTGTCGGCCAATTGTGCAATGAACCTTCGTATAGATTGAAGTCATCCCTGTAGTGATCTTAACTGACTGATGTTCTTTGGTGGAGGAATTTCCATAATTGCCTGTACTTTTGCAGGATCTACTTCAATTCCTTTTTCTGAAACAATGTACCCCAAGAGTTTTCTAGATTTGACCCCAAAAACACATTTCTTGGGGTTGAGGCGAACTTTGAATTTCTCTAATCTTGCAAATATTTTGGACAATATTTCAAGATGTCCTTCTCTAGTGTATGATTTTTCCAATATGTCATCTACATAATCTTCCATGAAGATATGCATCATGTCATGAAAGATTGTAGTCATGACTCTTTGGTAGGTAGCCCCAACATTCTTTAGACCAAAAGGCATGACGTTCCAACAATAAGTTCCCCATGGACATGTGAAAGCTGTTTTCTTTTGGTCTTCAGGTGCAATCTTGATTTGGTTATAGCCAGAAAAACCATCCATTAATGAATACATGGCATGGCCAGCTGTCAGATCAACTATGGTGTCGATGTTTGGCAATGGGAAGTCATCCTTAGGACATGCTTTATTAAGATCTCTAAAATATGTGCATATTCTCATAGTTTTATCTAGTTTGGATATAGGAACAATGTTGAAGATCCATTCTGCATAGTCGATTGGTCTTATGAAGCCCACATCAAGAAGTTTTCTCAGTTCTTCCTTAACCAATAATGTAACATGAGGGTGCATCTTTCTAAGTTTTTGTTTCACCGGCTTGGCCCCTGGTTTGATAGACAAGTGATGCATGATAAGATTAGGATCAAGACCAGGCATGTCAGCATAAGACCACGCAAAATTTACTTGATTTGCTTTCAGGAATTCCATGAACTCTGGTATTTCTTTCTCTGTCATTGATGCAGCTAACTGTAAATTTTTTGGTTTTTCGGAAGTCTCAAGATTGACAGCATTTGTAGGCTCAATCAAAATAGGCGATCGCTCATGGTAGTGCTCCGGGAGAGTGTCAAGATTCCCATCATCTGGTGCCTCAAAGAGGTTTTCACCATCTGATACGCTCTTTATTTTATCTTTTGTTTGATCTAATACTGCCAGATTCTGGTTTTCACCATTAGATCTTTCTTTTTTGTTTTTACTTTTGCAGCTAGGAGGCTTGACACTCTTCTGATCAAAAACTCTATGTCAAAAATCACTGGTGGAACAATCATTTATATCCTCTACAGAAAGGAAGTTTATGATAGCTTCGTCACTTGGAAACATAGGTATATCGATAGGTTCAGTTGAATCCCAATCAATGAGATCAGGATAAATTAAAGATAGCGGATCGTCAGGTTGTGTGAAATCAGCTATGGTTATAGTCATAACGGAGTGGTCCGTAGGATCCGAGGTATGAGGTGGGTCAATGATGATATTGTCCTCATGATAGTCTTGTTCGTTTAGATCCGACTCAACATCACTAGAATCATGGTAACTTTGTAGTTCAAATTCGCGTGTTTGGGTCCCTGAACCTTGACCTTCAATTAGAGTTGGGGTGTACTGGTGTATTACATCAACCTATTTGTCCCTCCATAACTCATTATTGTAAATGGTGTCCCATTCATATTCAGCAGAGTCTGTGTCAGAATTATTATCCAAGAAGTTCTGAACTGTTGTCAAACATGCTTCTCATGAATCTGAGCCTTCTTGCAATGTGAAGATAGTGCCATGCAGTTGTTTGGATGTTCCTTCTTTGGAGTGAGTATCATAACCCAATCCAGTTTTCTCTTTTGCAGCGAGTCCGCGGAGGTGAATAGGTTCAACTACTCCTTCCTTCCTTTTTCCAATAGGACCTTTATCATAGCCCATCTTCTGCATGATGTAATACCCTTTTCCATATTTGTCTATGGGTAATTTGACATTAAAGACTGCTTCATCTTCATCTTTATAGAGCCAGTTTAGAATTTCTGTATCCTCGGGATTTTCCATGGGGAATTTTTCTTTGATGAATTGTCCATTAAATTTTGTGATTGACTCTATTGGTGGTTGCTTTGATGTTGATGCTGCTGATATTTGATGTTCCCTGATAGACGGTTGTCCATGTGATCGAGGTGATGTAGGTAAATTGGCAAGACAAAGAGAGTATTCTCCAACTCCATGATCCTTGAATTTCATTTTTTTGTCAAAGCTATTGGTCATTTGACTGATTTGTGTGTCAATCTTTAGAGAAGTCCTAGCATGAGCTTCTCGATTGTTAGGGACCAAAGTATCTTGACTGGCTTTTATGTTGGCACAAGTTTGAATATTGGAATTATTAGCGGGTATCATGATTTCCTGTCCATCATAAGGAAACTTAAGACATTGATGATAGGTTGATGGGACAACTTGCATTTCATGGATCCAAGGATGACCCAACAAGATGTTATATGCAAGATCATGGTCCAGTACTTGACAGAAAGTATTCTTTATAACAAGGCCCACTCTGATTGGCAGCATGATTAGACCCTTGGATGCTCTTTCTTCATCATCATAAGCTTTTATGGTAATCTTTCTTCTGAAATCAATGGAGTACTCAGAAAATCCTAAAGCCTTAACCAACTTCATGGTACAGATGTTCAAACCAGCACCTCCATCTATTAGAACTTGTTTGATACGAAACTTGTGAACCATGACTTCTAAGTACAATGATGAATTATGGGGATGAGTTATGGAAACGTCATCCTTTTCAGAGAATGAGACGCAAGTGGGTGAAGACAAGTGTCCTACCATGGCTTGAAATTGGTTCACATCCAGGTCAGTGGATACATTAGTTTCAATGAGGGCTTTTTCAAGAATTTCCTTATGGGCTGGGGAAATCTTCAATAGTTCCAGAATAGAAATTTGAGCGGGGGTTTTCCGAAGTTGGTTGACCAAATCATATTGATGTTGAGGTGGAGGTTTAGTGGATTTTGAAGAGGTGCCCTTTAAGACAACTTTAGCTTGCTCTCTTGTTGTTGCGTTGAATTCTCTATATTCCACCTTCTTGTTGACTTTAATGACTTTCACCCGCTCATCGTCTGTGTAGAGATGATTGATTATATGATCATCATTGATATGATTCACATTTTTTTCAGAAGACTCACCTTTTTGATAATTGGGCAAAGGGTTGCGAAATGCTTGGTGGTCTGCGTTGGTTTGTTGATGTCCTTCTATTGTAATGATGTCATTGTAAATTAAGTCTTGAATGACATTCTTCAAGGCTTGGAAATTATTTGTGCGATGACCTTTGCACCGATGATAATCACAATAGTATGCCTCATTCCATGATGGAGGCTTTACACTAGGTTCATAGTTTCGTTGAGGTGGCAAAGTAATGACATTTTTGGCCATCAACTCTTTGAATGTAGATTCTAAAGATTGACCCAATGAAGTAAAAGTTCTTCTATTGGAGAAGAATGAAAATCTTTGTGGATTTGCATTCGAGGTGTTCCCTAAGGAATTTTGATTGTTATTGGTTCCTCGGTAACCTTGGTTGTTGGAAGTCCCTTGATTGGGAATAGAGTGTTGATTTATATTGTTCCTCGGAGGAGGATTATTTCCGTGATTTGCAATCGAGTTGACATTGTTGTTGCGAATGTTTGGAGTACTGAGGACAAATGGCTTGGTCGAGGCATGATTCGTATCAACAACACCATCATTCACCATATTTTTGTTGCGAGTCCAGAATTTGGACTTGTCCTGATTATTGTGATGGTTGGATGAGCTAGGATTGTCTTTGTCATGTTTTATTATTCCTCTTTTGACCAAAGCATTTTCAATGGTTATGGCATCTTCAATCATTTCTCAAAAGGAGGGAAATGTAAGTTCAAATGATAGCTCATTTATGAATTTAAACTGTTAATGAAGGTAACCATCTTTTCCTTTTCAGGAACAGGACGTGGATATCTGGCGAACATTCTTCTCCATCTTTGAAGAAACGTAATGAAAGATTCGCCAAGTTTTTGTGCAACTTTGCAAAGATCTATCATGGTGATCTAGTTTTGTATGTTGTAGGCATATTGTGATATGAATAGGTTGATTAATTCTTCAAATGTCCTGACAAGAGGTGTAATCTTAGATAGCCATTCCATAGAGTGAACTCCAAGGCTCCTAGGAAACAATCACATCAAGTAAGTATCTTCGTGAGCGAATTCCAATGTCATGTTTCTGAAGTCTCTAACATGATCGATTGGATCCGATTTCCCATTATAGCGATCAAATTTTGGCATTACACAATGCTTGGGAAAATGAATCATGTTAAGACTTCAATCGAAAGGATAAGGACAAATGTCCTCGAGAGTATATTTCTTTGTGGTTGTTCCCCCTTGTAATTCTTTAACTTGTCCTTGAAGCGCCTTGATTTGTTGAGTCAAAGCACTAAGATCAGATAGGGGTGTCTCTTCAGGTTTGTTTTTCAAATTCTTAGTATTAAAGTCATGAGGCAATTTAGCCCCTTGTTCGGCTAGATAGCAAAACTATTTTTCCTTATCTCGCTGCAAGATCTTTTCGATGGCTTTGTGAAATTTTGGATCTTTCTCAGCCTCTCTAAGACGTTCCTCATCTTGTTCTTCATCACTATCTATATGTTTCATGTCTTTGTATTGGTGGAACAAATTTTCTTCTCTGTTATCTGTATCTTTGTCAAAAAGTGGATTACGATTCATGATGTAAAGAGGATTGCTGCTTTCACCCTCTTCTTGAACGTTTTGAGTATGAACTTCTTGTTGGATTTCGTCCTTCAATTTATTGAATTGGGATCTTGTGAAGATAGGCATATGATTTTGAAAAATTCTTCTAAACTTAGATCCTAGTTTTTGACAAGTGCAATGATGATGATATCTTGATCTGATAAGATCTGGAATCTTATGATATGAACAAGGATGCTCCTAATTTTTTATTGTGGTTTCCAATGATGAAGGATGTCAGAACCCTGTTGGGGAAGTTGAACCAAAAATTAGAAAGCTGTTTTGAAAAGTGCACTCTAAAAGATTTTGATCTTTGTTTTCGAAGAAAGATTTTAAAATCACTGAAGGATTTGATTTGGATGTGAAGGATATTCTATAGAAGGTTGTGGTATGTTGTCAAATTCAAGAGGTTGATTATGATTATGCCGTTGTGATAAAGCTAATCTCTGATAATAAGCTCAAGAATCTAAGGGATCTACAACATACTCATCAGTGAATCCTCTAACAAAGTC
>VDFB02007386.1:0-79336 GCA_007258455.2 Sequoia sempervirens | reverse complement strand
TGGAAAGTTTTGGGGCTGATCCGGGAACTCTAAGTGCCTCAAATCTAACTCAAAAGATTTTTAGGTGTAAATCTGGGAAACTAAAACTGCAATATCTTTCAACCTAGGAACATAAAATAAAACCATAAATTGGGAATTTCATTATGACGAAAAGGGTATCCAAAAATGTAAAAACATCTAAAAACTGAGAAACTTGAAATTTAACTATTTTTGGGTGATGCAAGATTGCCCTTACACCACTGGATGCTCCTGCATCATATTCTTTGGTGTTTTGTTCATATATTTGTAGTGAATATTAAAATTGTTGTGAGTTGAGTCATCTTACTATTGATAATCTAATATTTGAGTCATGATATTGATAGTTTTCCAGTTTACTTTTCAACACAGTTATTTGTTTTAAATAATTTTCAGTCACATCTATTTTCATGGCTATTGATAGATGTTAGTTTTCCCTTCCTACTTTCTAGTTGAAAGCATACCTCAGATTTCTTAAAATTATACCAGAAGAGGGATTTGTACCTCAAATAAAATTCAGAGGAAGATCACCAATGCAATGGTGATCTCTCCAACTGTTGATTGATTGATAAGTCCTTTGGGTAGAATGGAGTCATTTTAAGTTAATTATTTAAAGGAAAAAAAATTCAACCAACAAGGATGTAGAAAAATAAGATAACAAAGGGAATTGAGATAATTACACTTTATCATGACTAATAGGAATCACAATCACACAAGGATAAGATTGTTGAATGCACAAGACAACTGAGAGGGGGGTGAATCAATTGTACCTTAAAACTTCAAAACCATCACAAACATTTAGATCCACAGTAATCCAATTAACCCTTAATCTATTAGAATAATTTATCAAGAAAGCAAATAACATAAACATAACCAAATCAATACCATACACAAGGAAACACCAGATTTAAATGGAAAACCCAAGATGGTAAAAACCATGATGAGGATTAACTCACAATATAAAGTAATATCAACATCGAATACAATAGGGCTCACTATTGAAGGGCTCACTACCCAAAAGAAAGAAAGGATCACTACCAGAATAGAAAAGATGATAGAGAAGAGTGTTACAATGAGAAATCCATCTTAAAGAAATAGAAAAATCCACCATAGCATCATCAACACCTTCATAGTCTTTTTGAAGAATTATAGACACATTTTGCTCACTACATTCAGTAATCTAACACATGGAATCTCACACTACACTTCACAAATTCATACCCTACAACTCTGTAATTCACATAATTCGCATCATACTCATCTATCATATCATCCCTCAACAACTCAACTCTTATGTATATCATCTTCAACCTTGAAAACATTCTCCAAGGTCGGTTATGCACCTCAACCATGTAAATTCAAATTAGGTCGGCACCAAAACATTCCTGTAGTGGAAATGAATGAAGGTGGACCACAACACACCTTAGCTAGAACCTAAATCCGCTCATACACACCATGCCATGCTTCCACAAGCATCAAAGAAACTCAACCATACATCCATAGAAAAAAGCTTATCAAAGCAACACTAGAGGTTGACACTAGTAGCTTACTAATGACAACATAATGCAACTAATCAAAGCATCATCAGGGACAATACCAACTCAACACCAACTACACATCTTTGCAAAAAACTCCTCATACAGTTGACACCAATGACAACACCAAAGCTTGTTGACATCAATGTCAACACCAACTACACATGCTTGCAACAATCTCCCCTTTTGTCATTGATGGCAACACATGATGTGAAAAACCATCAACAACAAACACAAAAGCTCTGATCCTCAATACTCTACTCCATACCAACTCATTATCTCTTTTCTCCCCCTTACACAACTAACTCATTACTTTATTTCACATGACTCTCTCCCCTTTCCTCAACTGAACATTTTTCACATTGCTCTCTCTCGCCCTTTAACGTCAATGGAAAAATACAATATTTGCATCATTCATTCTCCCTTTGACATTAATAATATTGTTTACCATTTCTCTACAACTTCCTTTCCTTTACTACTCTACATACTCCCCTTTAGGAGCACACACCAAACTGCATCAATCAACAACCACTACACAATTACAACACTCATTTATCCTAACTAAAACAACCAATAATGCTACTACCTACTCCCCTTGAGAGGTAGCCACCAACATCAGTCCAAACCAAAGAATGAATCTTGAGATCCATTGGACTTATGCATCTCCTTATGCATCTAGTTCAAAGGAGGGAAAATAACCCCCAACTTCTCTCAGAGATACTCAAAAGTATCCTTAAGAAGAGCCTTAGTGAATATATCAACAAACTGATCCTTTGTAGGAACATATTCAAGCTTCACTTCATTCTCTACAAACTTCTCTCTCAAAAAGTGATACTGGATTGAGATATGCTTTGTCCTTGAATGCATTACTAGATTCTTTAATATATTGATAGCACTTGTATTATCACAAAAGATAGAAATTGGTTCATCATATACCACTCTGATATCCTTTAATGTTTCCTCATCCATAAAACTTGTGTGCAGCAAGATGTTGTAATATATTCTACCTCTATAGTAAATAAAGATATTGAATCTTGTTTCTTGCTTATCCATGACACCAATCTACATCCAAGAAAGAATGCACCACCACTTGTAATTTTCTTTTCATCTACACAACCAGCCCAATCTACATGTGTGTAAGCACTCAGAGTAAAGTCAATATCCTTTGCATACCACAAGCCATGATCCAGAGTGCCCTTCAAGTATTTGAATATTATCTTCACTATTGCATGTGAATCTCTAAGATCTTGAAATCTAGCCACAAGACAATATGCATGCATGATATTTAGTCTTGTAGCAGTTAGATATAGAAGTCCTCCAATCATTGATTTATACCTTCTCTAATCAACCTTAGGAGATTCATCATTCTTGCTCAGCTTGCAACCAATAACCATAGGGGTACATACTTGTTTAGAATCTTCCATTCCAAACTTCTTCAATATTTCCTTGACATACTTTGATTGTGAAATGAAAATACCTTTATCTGTCTGATTGATTTGTAGCCCAAGGAAGAAATTCATCTCCCTGAACATCGAATTTTCAAATTCTTTCTGCATCTCCTCTACAAATTTCTTACACATAACTTCATTTCCTCTAAAAATAATGTCATCAACATACACAACCACAATCAAGATTTGATCCTTTTCAAGTTTGAAGTAGAGATTACTATGTATGGTACCTTTATTGAACCCTTGTTGTAACAAGTACCTATCCAACCTTGCATACCAAGCTCTAGGAGCTTTCTTCAACCCATATAATTCCTTCTTCAATCTGCAAACCATATTTGATTTATCTGATAACTAAAATCCTTTCAGTTGTTCTATGTATACTTCTTCCAATTCACCATTCAAGAAAGTAGACTTCACATCCATTTGATATACTTTGAAATATTTATGTGTTGGAAAAGCCAAAAACATCTTGATAGCTTCCATTCTTGTCACCGGAGCAAATGTCTCCTCAAATTCCATTCCTTCTACTTGTGTGTAACCTTTACATACAAGCCTTGCCTTATTTCTTACCACTTCTCCACTCTCATTTAGTTTTTTCCTAAATACCCACTTAGTTCCAATCACATTATTATTTGCTAGTCTTGGGAAAAGTTCCCAAGTTTGATTCTTCTCAATCTGCATTAGTTCTTCTTCCTTAGCCTTGATCCAATACTCATTCATGCATGCTTCAATCACTCTTTTTAGTTCAACTTTAGAAAGTAAACATAGATTTCCCTATTCTTCAACAAATTTCCTTCTTGTTAGTACACCTCTACTCTTATCACCAATATTTTTTCTTTAGAATGATTCTTTTGCACATACTTAGGAGTTTTAGGAACCTTTTTTAGAGTTTCTTCCTCTTCAATCTGCACTTCTTTTTCCTTAGATTTTTCTTCTTCTCTGGAAGAAGACTCATCTAATTCATATCCATCTATCACCATTGAATTCTTTTGTAGATATTCATCAACCTTGACACTTGCACTCTCAACAATATTTCTTATCATCTTGTTGTAGCACCGATAATCTTTGCTTTTAGTAGAATATCCAAGGAAGATACCTTCATCAGACCTTGCATGAAATTTTCCTAAGTTTTCTTGATCCCTTCTAATATAGCATTTTCTTCCAAACACTCTGAAGTATTTGACAGTAGGAATCCTTCCATACCATAGGTCATAAGGAGTCTTTATGTTGTTTTCTCTTACTTGCACTCTATTAAGTATATAAACAGTAGTATGAATTGCTTCTCTCCAATAAACTTCTAGTAGATTTTCTTCTTTCATCATTTCCCTTGCAACTTCTTGAACAGTCCTATTCTTTCTTTCAACCACTCCATTCTACTGAGGAGTCCTAGGGGTAGATAAATGCCTCTTTATTCCATGATTCTCACAAAATATATTGAACTCATTGGAGGTGAACTCTCCACCTTTGTTAGACCTCAAAAATTTAATTTTCATATCCATTTCATTCTCAACCTTAACTTTAAATGCTTTAAAATTATCTAGGGCTTCTAATATTTATTTGAGAAAAGTAACCCATGTCATTCTAGAATAATCATCAATCAATAGCATGAAATACATGTCACCTTGAAGACTTCTTACTCTGGTAGGACCATAGAGATTTGTATGCACCAATTCCAACAATCCAGTAGAAGATTGTTCTTTGAATTTGAATCTTCTTCTTGCTTACTTTCCAACTTGACATTCCTTACAAATAACATTGATAGGCTTTGTAATATTTGGCAGATCTCTCATAGCTTAAACTGAACTTGTCCTCACTAGGCTCTCAAAATTGATGTGATGCATTCTTCTATGCCATAGACAACTCTCACTGATCTGAGTCATGAAACAATAACCATCAACACCTTTGAGTTTATAGATATTTCCATCTATCCTTTTCCCAGCAGCAATCATAGTTTTTAAGCCTTTTCTAATCTCACATCCATCATCCTGAAACAAAATATTTTATCATTCGCTACACATTTTTTCAACACTCAAGAGGTTATGTCTTAAACCCTTAACACAAAGAACATCATCAATATTATTATTTCCATCAAAACTAATTGAACCTCTTCCACATATCTTAGTAGATGTATCATCACCAAACCTAACTAGTCCTCCTTCATATTTTTCAAGTTTAACAAACTTACTCTTGTCACCGGTCATAGATTAGAGCATACACAGTCAATGATCCAGTAATTCTTCTCCTGTCTAGCATGAAAAATAGGCACCAAAGTGCCTTCAATTTTAGCACATTCTTTTGGAGCCCTTTCCTTAACACATATCTTAGAGTTAGAAAAATAGTTTCATCTTTTAAAGCCATGAACAAGCATTCACCATCCTCATCATCTCCATCATAAGATATACTTTGTATCTTCTCTAACATAATAACTTTTCTTGATCATCTTACCTTTTTTCCTCCTATTTTTATTATTCAAAGCTCTATTTGGACATCTTGAAGCATAATGACCTATCTTTCCACAACTGAAGCATTTGAAAGGAAACTTACCACTATATTTTCCAGTACCCTTTTTCATTCTTCTCACAAAGTTAGCTTCTACATAATCAAGATCCTCCTGATCTTATTCCACATTCTTCTCTAATTTTCCAGCCTTAAA
Organism: Sequoia sempervirens; assembly: GCA_007258455.2. Classification (NCBI taxonomy): domain Eukaryota; kingdom Viridiplantae; phylum Streptophyta; class Pinopsida; order Cupressales; family Cupressaceae; genus Sequoia; species Sequoia sempervirens. The sequence continues at coordinate 73,685 of VDFB02007386.1, read as the reverse complement.
AGTAGTCTCAAATTTTGCACTACTTGTACCAAATTCTCTCATTTCAAAAGAAGTTAAAGAACCATACAATTGATCTTTGGTATATTGATTCAAATTTTGTAATTCTTCAATAGCAAAAACTTTATGAATATAAGCTTTAGGAAGAGTTCTAAGTACCTTCTTTACCACTTCTTCTTTCAATTCTCCACGAAGACCTCTGATACTGTTGACAACTTCATTCACCTTCTGCAAGTAGCTTGTGATGTTTTCATCTTCAAAAATTTGTAGGGTCTCAAACATGATCTTCAAATTTTGCATCTTAGCTTGCTTGATCTTGTCATCTCATTCATAAATGCTTTCTAACTTTACCCAAATTTCTCTAGCAATTTTTAGATTCATAAATTTCACCAATTCAGAATTAGCAAGACCAATTAAGAGAGAATACCTTGCTTTACCATTGTTTTCATAGGCCTTGATCTCATCGTCAATGCTCAAACCATTTGCAGGAATAGTATATCCTCTCTCAACAGATCTCCAGATTTCAAATCCAAGAGAAATCATAAACCTTCCATCCTTGTCTTCCAGAATGCATAATATAATCCATCAAACATAGGAACATCCTTTGTGTGCGCCATCTCATATCTACCTCAAGAAATTAATCTTTCTTCCAAGGAACCTTGCTCTAATACTAGTTGAATGCACAAGAAAACTGAGAGGGGGGTGAATTAGTTATACCTTAAAACTTCAAAACCCTCACAAACATTCAGATCCACATTAATCCAATTAACCCCTAATCTATTAGAATGATTTATCATGAAAGGAAATAATATAAATAGAACCAAATCAACACCATACAAAAGGAAACACCAGATTTATGTAGAGAACTTGAGATGGGAAAAACCATGGTGAGAATTAACTCACAACATAAAGTAATATCAACATCGAATACAATAGGGCTCACTGCCCAGAAGAAAGAAAGTCTCATTTCCAAAATAGAAAAGAAGATAGAGAAGAGTGTTACAATGGTAAATCTATCTCAAAGCAATAGAAAAATCCACCACAGCATCATCAACACCTTCACAATCTTTCTAAATAATTGTAGAAACCTTTTGCTCATTGCATTTAATAATCTAACACATGAAATCTTGCACTGCAGTTCACAAATTTGCACCCTACAAATCAATAATTAGCATCATTCACATCATACTCGTCTATCATATCATCCATAAACAACTCAACACTTATTTATATCATCTTCAACCTTGAAAACATTCTCCGAGGTTAGTTATGGACCTCAACTATGCAAATTCAAATTAGGTCAACACCAAAACATTCCCATGGTGGAAAGGAATGAAGACAGGCCATAACACACCTTAGCTAGGACCTAAATCCACTCATACACGCCACACTACACTTCCACAAGCATCAAAGCAACTCAACCATACATCCATATAGACAAAATCTTATCAAAGCCATACTAGAGGTTTACACTAGTAGCTTACTAATGACAACATAATGCAACTAATCAAAGCATCATCAGGGACAACACCAACTCAACACCAACTGCACATACTTGCAACAAACTACTTCTCATACTGTTGACACCAATGACAACACCAACTACACATACCTGCAACAAAGACACACACATAACACAATGTGTACAAGAAAAAATACAAAAAAGAAAGAGAGAATAATATATACACAAAATTAAAGGGATAGCCATACCATCAAGAGAAGTATTGCTTGAGATGTTGACCATGAATTGAAATCTCCATGAATTCTCCATCTAGAATCTTGAGGTAAAGCTTGTCTTGGTTGCATTTGTTTGCAACTTGATAAGGTCCAACCCATTAAGCTTTAAATTTCCCATGTTTTTCCTTATCTATAGACCTTGTGTCCCTCAAGAGGATAATGTCCCCAACCTAGAATTTTCTTCTAATAGTTACCTTCTTATCAAAAAAATGTTTCATATATTGTTGAAACATACTCCTTTCATGTGTAGCTCTTTTGGTTTCTTCAAGTTTGGTTAACTCATGCACTCTCAAGGAAATGGTGCCATTTTTCTCTCCCTCAATTTTTTGCAAAAAATTTAACACAAACAACTCAATATTGATTAGAATTTTTGCTTATGTTCCAAAATCAAATTCAAAGGGGCTTCCACAAATTACCTTTTATATATTATCTTGTATGTCCAAACAAAAAAATTAAGTTGATCATCTCGTTTCTTATTTGAATGTAGTGTATTCTTGATGAATGCTATGATACACTTATTGCTAAACTCAACTTGGCCATTTCCTTATAGATGATAAGGGGAAGAATGTGTCAAAATTTCCCCATAGTTAGAAAAAATATCAAGAAGGCCATGGGATATAAAATAAATTGCATTATCAACAACGATTTTTGTAGGCACATTAAACCTTGTGATTATATTTGTATATGTCTAAAAATGGTCATGATTAAGCTTGTTAATTAATTAAATATGAATTATTTAATTAATTTTCCTAAAGTCATCTACATATAAATAAATTTAATTATTTATTTATATCGTTCATTTTCTAATTCTTCTACCTTAATTAAATAAATAATTTTATTTAATTATTGACATTTCCCACATTCCTCTTAATTAAATTAAATAAATATGATTATTTATTTTAATTATCATGTCATTTCTAAAGTTTGAATATTTGAATATTCAAATAATGGAATATTCTCTTCATCATCAAATTAAATATTAAATATTTAATTTAATATTTTCCTCTCACTCTAAATTTATTTCTAAAACATAATTAAATATAATCTATTTAATTATGCGAGTTTCTATATCCATCTTCACTTACAAATTAAATAAATTTATTTTATTTAATTCTAACTCATTCTAAACTCACTCTTCGAAACGGAAAATTCCCTTCGGATCTCAATGACGGAAATTGAAGGAAAAGGGAAACCTTCTATCTTCCTCTCCACTTTCAAAAATCTTCCACCGTCCATTTGAACAAGCTTAATCTGGGCCGTTAATCGAATCAGCCAATCGAATCCTTTCAAAGACTCTATAAATGCCGGTGCAAATCCAAGCTTTGGTTACCTACGCATACATACGAAAATGCACGAACATACATGCAATTAGCTTATGCAATCACAGCCTTTTAGCATCACAACAATACTTTCATCTTAGCATAGCCTTGCATTTAGCATAATATGCATTTCATTTATATCTCGTTCTTCAGCTGTCCATTTTGTTGAGCATTGATTTGCTGATCTGAGAGCCATTGGAAACAACAAAATGCTGGAGTTAGAGAGAGATAAGACGATTTCGGGGAAGCTGCAGTCATAGTTTGTTCATTTTGTTTTCTTTTTCAGCTTTCTTGATTTAATGTCTTATTGATATGTGTTTGAATTCATTTATACATTGATACATTTTTCACACACACATAAAATGGAGCCCACCGTGGGGCCCACCGTGGGGCTCAAACCCTCAAATTTAACATTTTCTGTAAGTTTTATTTGATAGTTTCCGCGTTCTAGAGTCAACTTTCAAAAAAAAAAATTGGCGTTTAGGCGCATTCGACATTTTCTGCGGCGCATACGAGGTTTTTGACTGTTTTGTTTTGCAGGATTCTGGAGCGCATATAGTAACTGTTTTGGCACATATAGTAACTGTTTAGGTGCATATAGTAACTATTTCGGTGCATATAGTAACTGTTTAAGCGCATATAGAATCTTTCCTTTGGCACATATCGTAACTGTTTTAAGAGCATATAAATCTTTCTTGCGGCGCATATACTTTCTGTTCAGGCGCATATACTTTTTGTTTAGACGCATATACCTTCTGTTCTGGCGCATTTGGATTGTAAGAAAAATATAGAATTCTGAGTTTGACGCCTTCCGCAAACAAAATTCTTTTTCTTTTTCTGGATTTTAAAATGAAACAATCCTAGGGTAGACACATCTGGATAAAATGAAGCAATCTAAGATAGTCACCACACAATGATCTTGCAATTAAAATTGAATAACTTGTTTTTGTGAAGCAATATCTTCACTTAGATTAGATCATTGTGATTTGGGTTTTAAAATGAAATTTTATTTGCTTTGTCTATGGCAATAGGTTTATGCTCTCCCCTTAACTGGGTGATCAGAATACCAGACTTGCCTTTTCAATTTCATGAATTTTTACTACTTTAATTACATCCTTTAGAGAGCCTGTTGTAGTGGGAAAAAGTACTCACCCTACGGGAATGACTCAAGTGGGTTCAAGCCAAAGCCAGGTTATTCCACCCCACTATAAAATTTAAAGCAAATATGGGGAAACCCTCTTTTTCCGGTAGTGTGCAAGATAACCATCCCCAAAACCTGTGTTCTAAAGGTTGGGAGGTCTCCTGAGGGAGTTTATTATTGCCACACCGAACGGAAATCCTTACTATGAACCTAGTATAGTGGCCAGCCGAAGTCAGTTTCTGAACATTCTAATAATCGCAGTGCAAGGGGAGGGAAGAATCTGCCCCCAAGACACTCACCATATAACTGCCAATGATTGTTTGCTCAGGGGATCCGGTATCCACTTCCGTAACTCTGAGTACGCACCTAGAAAAGACAAAAACACGGGTGCCCCTTTGGGGGTGACACGGCTGTGTGAGTCAACGCAGTTCTAAGATGTGGGTTGTTGATTACTAGAATGACCTACTTGAGCATTAAGAGTGAGTATGTCTGAATTTTCTTTCATGTACAAAACCTGTGAAAACATTTGTTGAAAACATTTTCTTGATCAAACACTTCATGTTAGTATAGGGCCTTTAAAACAACTGTTTTTCAAAATGTTTGTTGTGTCTTCCATCACATTAATTCAGATAAAAAGATCATCCGAAATGAATATGAAGAACAACAACTAAAATCACTCAAAAGCTTTTCATACCATTGGTCCAATAACATTCCCATTACTTTTCCCATGCTTAGAGATTGGAAATCAACAAAATTTCCCAAGAAATCAGTGTCCAAAAGGATCAGATAACCCAAGAAAACATTAGGATACAAGAAAACGTTGCAAAAGAGAAAATTCTTGTACAAAAGTCGACACGTCTTGCTTCATTACCGAGGATTTCTTCACAGATACCAGGACTTTGTTAGAGGATTCACTGATGAGTATGTTGTAGATCCCTTAGATTCTCGAGCTTATTATCAGAGATTAGCTTTATCACAACGACATAATCATAATCAACCTCTTGAATTTGACAACATACCACAACCTTATATAGAATATCCTTCACATCCAAATCAAATCCTTCAGTGATTTTAAAATCTTTCTTTGAAAACAAAGATCAAAATATTTTAGAGTGCACTTTTCAAAACAACTTTCTAATTTTTGGTTCAACTTCCCCAACAAGATTCTGACATCCTTCATCATTGGAAGCCACAATCAAAAATTAGGAGCATCCTTGATCATATCATAAGATTCCAGATCTTATCAGATCAAGATATCACCATCATTGCACTTGTCAAAAACTAGGATCTAAGTTTAGAATATTTTTTCAAAATCATATGCCTATCTTCACAAGATCCCAATTCAATAAATTGAAGGATGAAATCCAACAAGAAGGTCATACTCAAAACATTCAAGAAGAGGGTGAAAGTAGCAATCCTCTTTACATCATGAATCGTAATCCACTTTTGGACAAAGATACAGATAACAGAGAAGAAAATCCGTTCCACCAATACAAAGACATGAAACATATAGATAGTGATGAAGAACAAGATGAGGAATGTCTTAGAGAGGTTGAGCAAGATCCAAAATTTCACAAAGCCATCAAAAAGATCTTGTAGCGAGATAAGGAAAAATAGTTTCGCTATCTAGCCGAACAAGGGGCTAAATTGCCCCATGACTTTAATACTAAGAATTTGAAAAACAAACCTGAAGAGACACCCCTATCTAATCTTAGTGCTTTGACTCAACAAATCAAGGCGCTTCAAGGAAAAGTTAAAGAATTACAAGGGGGAACAACCACAAAGAAATATACTCTCGAGGAAATTTGTCCTTATCCTTTCGATTGAAGTCTTAACATGATTCATTTTCCCAAGCATTGTGAAATGCCAAAATTTGAAATCTATAATGAGAAATCGGATCCAATCGATCATGTTAGAGACTTCAGAAACATGACATTGGAATTCGCTCACAAAGATACTTACTTGATGTGATTGTTTCCTAGGAGCCTTGGAGTTCACTCTATGGAATGGCTATCTAAGATTACACCTCCCGTCATGACATTTGAAGAATTAATCAACCTATTCATATCACAATATGCCTACAATATTCAACACCAGATCACCGTGATAGATCTTTGCAAAGTTGCACAAAAACCTGGCGAATCTTTCATTACGTTTCTTCAGAGATGGAGAAGAATGTTCGCCAGATATCCACGTCCTATTCCTGAAAAGGAAAAGATGGTTACCTTCATTAACAGTTTAAATTCAGAAATAAGCTATCATTTGAACTTACATTGCCCTCCTTTTGAGAAAATGATTGAAGATGCCATAACCATTGAAAATTCTTTGGTCAAAAGAGGAATAATAAAACATGACAAAGACAATCCTAGCTCATCCAACCATCACAATAATCAGGACAAGTCCAAATTATGGACTCGCAACAAAAATATGGTGAATGATGGTGTTGTTGATGTGAATCATGCCTCGACCAAGCCATTTGTCCTCAGTACTCCAAACATTCGCAACAACAATGTCAACTCAATTGCAAATCACATAAATAATCCTCCTCCTCCGAGGAACAATATAAATCAACACTCTACTCCCAATCAAGGGACTTCCAACAACCAAGGTTACCGAGGAACCAATAACAATCAAAATTCCTTAGGGAACACCTCGAATGCAAATCCACAAAGATTTTCATTCTTCTCCAATAGAAGAACTTTTACTTCATTGGGTCAATCTTTAGAATCTGCATTCAAAGAGTTGATGGCCAAAAATTTCATTACTTTTCCGCCTCAACGAAACTATGAACCCAGTGTAAAGCCTCCATCATGGAATGAGGCATACTATTGTGATTATCATCGGTGCAAAGGTCATCGCACAAATAATTGCCAAGCCTTGAAGAATGCCATTCAAGACTTAATCGACAATGACATCATTACAATAGAAGGACATCAACAAACCAATGCAGACCACCAAGCATTTTGCAACCCTTTGCCCAATTATCAAAAAGGTGAGTCTTCTGAAAAAAATGTGAATCATATCAATGATGATCATATAATCAATCATCTCTACATAGACGATGAGCGGGTGAATGTCATTAAAGTCAACAAGAAGGTGGAATATAGAGAATTCAACGCAACAACAAGAGAGCAAGCTAAAGTTGTCTTAAAGGGCGCCTCTTCAAAATCCACTGAACCTCCACCTCAACATCAATATGATTTGGTCAACCAACTTCGGAAAACCCCCGCTCAAATTTCTATTCTAGAACTATTGAAGATTTCCCCAGCCCATAAGGAAATTCTCAAAAAAGCCCTCGTTGAAACTAATGTATCCATTGACCTAGATGTGAACCAATTTCAAGCCATGGTAGGACACTTGTCTTCACCCACTTGCGTCTCATTCTCTGAAAAGGATGACGTTTCCATAACTCATCCCCATAATTCATCATTGTACTTAGAAGTCATGGTTCACAAGTTTTGTATCAGACGAGTTCTAAAAGATGGAGGTGCTGGTTTGAACATCTGTACCATGAAGTTGGTTAAGGCTTTAGGATTTTATGAGGACTCCATTGATTTCAGAAGAAAAATTACCATAAAAGCTTATGATGATGAAGAAAGAGCATCCAAGGGTCTAATCATGCTGCCAATCAGAGTGGGCCCTGTTATAAAGAATACTTTCTGTCAAGTACTGGACCGTGATCTTGCATATAACATCTTGTTGGGTCGTCCTTGGATCCACGAAATGCAAGCTGTCCCATCAACCTATCATCAATGTCTTAAGTTTCCTTATGATGGACAGGAAATCACGATACCCGCTAATAATTCCAATATTCAAACTTGTGCCAACATAAAATCCAGTCAAGATACTTTGGTCCCTAACAATCGAGAAGCTCATGCTAGGACTTCTCTAAAGATTGACACACAAATCAGTCAAATGACCAATAGCTTTGACAAAAAAATGAAATTCAAGGATCATGGAGTTGGAGAATACTCTCTCTATCTTGCCAATTTACCTACATCACCTCGATCACATGGACAACCGTCTATCAGGGAACATAAAATATCAGCAGCATCAACATCAAAGCAACCACCAATAGAGTCAATCACAAAATTTAATGGAAAATTCATCAAAGAAAAATTCCCCATGGAAAATCCTGAGGATACAGAAATTCTAAACTGGCTCTATAAAGATGAAGATGAAGCAGTCTTTAATGTCAAATTACCCACAGACAAATATGGAAAAGGGTATTCCATCATGCAGAAGATGGGCTATGATAAAGGTCCTATTGGAAAAAGGAAGGAAGGAGTAGTTGAACCTATTCACCTCCGCGGACTCGCTGCAAAAGAGAAAACTGGATTGGGTTATGATACTCACTCCAAAGAAGGAACATCCAAACAACTGCATGGCACTGTATTCGCATTGCAAGAAGGCTCAGATTCACGAGAAGCATGTTTGACAACAGTTCAGAACTTCTTGGATAATAATTCTGACACAGACTTTGCTGAATATGAATGGGATACCATTTACAATAATGAGTTCTGGAGGGACAAATAGGTTGATGTAATACACCAGTACGCCCCAACTCTAATTGAAGGTCAAGGTTCAGGGACCCAAACACGTGAATTCGAACTACAAAGTTACCATGATTCTAGTGATGCTGAGTCAGATCTAAACAAACAAGACTATCATGAGGACAGTATCATCATTGACCCACCTCATACCTCGGATCCTACGGACCACTCCGTTATGACTATAACCATAGCTAATTTCACACAACCTGAAGATCCGCTATCTTTAATTTATCTTGATCTCATTGATTGGGATTCAACTGAACCTATCGATATACCTATGTTTCCAAGTGACGAAGCTATCATAAACTTCCTTTTTGTAGAGGATATAAATGATTGTTCCACCAGCGATTTTTGACATAGAGTTTTTGATCAGAAGAGTGTCAAGCCTCCTAGCTGCAAAAGTAAAAACAAAAAAGAAAGATCTAATGGTGAAAACCAGAATCTGGCAGTATTAGATCAAACAAAAGATAAAATAAAGAGCGTATCAGATGGTGAAAACCTCTTTGAGGCACCAGACGATGGGAATCTTGACACTCTCCCAGAGCACTACCATGAGCGATCGCCTATTTTGATTGAGCCTAAAAATGTTGTCAATCTTGAGACTTCTGACAAACCAAAAATTTTACAGTTAGCTGCATCAATGACAGAGAAAGAAATACCAGAGTTCATGGAATTCCTGAAAGCAAATCAAGTAAATTTTGCATGGTCTTACGCTGTCTTGATCCTAATCTTATCATGCATCACTTGTCTATCAAACCAGGGGCCAAGCCGGTGGAACAAAAACTCATAAAGATGCACCCTCATGTTACATTATTGGTTAAGGAAGAACTGAGAAAACTTCTTGATGCGGGCTTCATAAGACCAATCGACTATGTAGAATGGATCTTCAACATTGTTCCTGTATCCAAACTAGATAAAACTGTGAGAATATGCACAGATTTCAGAGATCTTAATAAAGCATGTCCTAAGGATGACTTCCCACTGCCAAACATCGACACCATAGTTGATCTGACAGCTGGCCATGCCATGTATTCATTAATGGATGGTTTTTTTGGCTATAACCAAATCAATATTGCACCTGAAGACCAGGAGAAAACAACTTTCACATGTCCATGGGGAACTTATTGTTGGAATGTCATGCCTTTTGGTCTAAAGAATGCTGGGGCTACCTACCAAAGAGTCATGACTACAATCTTTCATGACATGATGCATATCTTCATGGAAGATTATGTAGATGACATATTGGCAAAATCATACACTAGAGAAGGACATCTTGAAATATTGTCTAAAATATTTGCAAGATTAGAGAAATTCAAAGTTCGCCTCAACCCCAAGAAATGTGTTTTTGGGGTCAAATCTGGAAAACTCTTGGGGTACATTGTTTCAGAAAAAGGAATTGAAGTAGATCCCTCAAAAGTACAGGAAATTATGGAAATGCCTCCACCAAAGAACATCAGTCAGTTAAGATCACTACAGGGACGACTTCAATCTATACGAAGGTTCATTGCATAATTGGCCGACAAAAGTGTACCTTTCACACATCTACTACATAAGAATGTTCCTTTCAAGTGGGATGACAAATGTGAATTGGTGTTTCAATAAATCAAACAGTATTTAATGACTCCACCAGTTCTTGTACCACCAAATCCAGACAAACCACTAATCTTATACATTGCTGCAACAGAGACATCTCTGGGGGCACTACTCGCGCAAGAAGACTCTACAGGAAAGGAACGTGCAATTTATTACATCAGTAGAACACTGACAAGTCATGAGCTCAACTAAACTTCTATTGAGAAGGCTTGTATGGTAGTAGTCTTCGCTTCACAGAAGTTTCAGCATTACATGTTAACCCATACAATCAATCTGGTTTCAAAGATTGATCCACTCAAGTATTTATTAAGCAAAGCATCATTGACAGGAAGGTTAACAAAATGGGTAATGATTCTGAGTGAGTTTGACATTCATTATGTCGATCACAAGGAAATCAAAGGACAAGTTATCGCTAATCAATTAGCTGAAGCACCACTACAAGCAGATCACCCCCTGCACATTGAATTTCTAGATGCTGATGTCTTTACTGCAGAATCTAAACAACCATGGTCCTTATATTTTGATGGTTCTTCCACTCAACATGGATCGGGGGCAGACATACTTTTCGTCATCCCTCAAGGACACACCATTCCTCGATCATATAGGCTGATGTTTCCATGCACCAACAACATAGCCAAATATGAAGCATTGATCACTAGGCTTAAAATAGCACTGGAATGGAGAATTACAGAATTACAGGTGTATGGCGACTCACAGCTGGTCATTTATCAGATCAATGATGATTATCAAACCAAATATGAAAAACTAATACCATATAAAAAGATGGTTGATGACTTCAAAAAATATTTTTTGGACATCAAATTCACACAAATTCCAAGGCTTGATAATAAAGCAGCTGACGCCATGGCTACGATCGCATCATTGTTACAACTCCCAGAAACTCAGAATCGCTATGAATTTCTGGTGGAACAATCATTTACACCTGCTTATGATACACCTGAAAGCCAAATCATTTGCCACTTGGTAGGATCCAATTCACCTTGGTACGGAAAAATTTATGCCTACCTCAAAGACGATATCTTGCCACCCGATTTATCCCATAACCAAAAAGGCAATTTTATCCGCCAATCCGCTCGCTACACTCTTATTGCTGACACTCTTTATCTTCGTGGTCTTGATGGTACTTTACTTCGATGTCTTGAACGTGAAGAATTTGACAAAGCTTTACAAGAAGTTCATGGTGGCATCTGTGGTACTCATTCGAGTGGACTGACCTTATCCAAGAAATTGATTAGAATGGGTTACTACTGGCCTACAATGGAGAGGGAATCATTCACTTTTGTGAAAACATGCTCAAAATGTCAGATTCATGGGAATCTCATTCATGCTCCTGCACAGGAACTTCAACCATTCACGCCAACCTAGCCATTTACTCAATGGGGGTTAGATCTAGTGGGCAAGATTCATCCTTCTTCATCGAATGGGCATAAGTTCATCATCACAACTACAGAGTATTTTACCAAGTGGATTGAGGCAGTCCCTCTTACTAAAGTTACCGGCAAACAAATATCATCATTCATACTCAACTATATTATTTGTCGGTATGGCATTCCCAACTCCATTATTACAGATAATGGACGTCCATTCAAAAATCAAGATGTCGATGAACTTTGTGAGAGATTTCACATTTAGCATAGATATTCAACACCTTACTATCCACAAGGGAATGGCCAAGCAGAGGCCTCAAATAAAACAATATTAAATTTTTTGAAGAAAACTGTGAATGATTCAGGGAAGGATTGGCACATTCAACTCAATCCTGCTCTATGGGCCTACAAAACCAGTATCCGCACACCAACAGGAGCAACACCATTCGCTCTTGTCTATGGAGTGGAATCCATACTACCTTTAGAAGTTGAGATTCCCTCACTCACGGTATCATTGAAAGGTCTTACAACGGATGATGAATACAAAGTTTTCTGACTCCAAGAGCTTGAACTCCTAGATGGGAAGAGACAAAGAGCAGCTGATCATTTGAAAGCATATCAACAGATGATGTCTCGCAGCTATAATCACAAAGTAAAGCCACATACCTTTCAGGTGGGTGATCTTTTTCTGAAAGAGAACCCACGCAATCAGCAAGATAAAGAGAAGAAAGGAAAGTTTGAACCAAATTGGCTAGGTCCTTACGTGGTTATCGCAGTCTATGGTTCAGGAGCCTACAAATTATCGACGCCAGAAGGGGACCTGTTTGACGAACCTATCAATAGCATGCACCTAAAAAAGTATTATGTCTAAAGCGGTTATCATCATCAGAAAAAGTCCTGAAGAAATACAAAAAAATAGAAAAAGTCCTGAAGAAATACAAAAAAAATCAGAAAAAGTCTTGAAGAAATACAAAAAAAAATTAAAAAAAAAGTCCTGAAAAAATGGTTACCCTGGTGAAAACCTGGCAAACAGGCATCTCGGCAAAAAAAAAAAAAGGTCATAGGGTGAAAACCTAGCAATAGGTAGTCTATTGACATGAAAAATGCAATAAAAACAAATAGTAAAAATCTGGCAAACAGACGCTATTTGTAGCTTTCCATCTATTAGTTCATGTTCTGCACTTAACTTTTCAGCCTTCATTTTCATGCATCTTTTCCATCATCTTAGGGCCACACCAGCACCATGCTATCATTATTTACCTCGAGCGATAACGTCTTACCATGGCTTGATTATTGTACATATTCATTTCAGCAAGTTGTGTCAATACCAAGGGCAAACATAGGCATACTGGGGGCAATCAACTTTCAAGTTTTACTAAAACAGTGAGACAAAGACATCGAAACCAATCAGGCAAAAAAAAACAACCAAATAAAACCAAAACATCCAATCATTGATCCATATCATAGTAACTTTCAGTTGCGTACCTTATCATGACTCATATCTGGATGATCTATAATCTGAATAATGTTTGGAATAACAATATTTCATTTTTGAACAATGGTTGTTTAATTTTTGATATCATTTCTCTGGAGCACACTCGATGATGTACTGAACTAGAGTGGCAAGGAAAGAGGATGATTTTTCTTTGTCTATTGTATTGAGGTTAATCATCCATCTATTGCAAGTATGTCGCAAGGCATGATTTCCAAAGTTTATCATTGATGACAGTTCCAAATTTGCATCAGATGATGGTTAGTCTTTGTCTGTTCACGCAAGAAATGCTCAGGTCATCTCGGTTCAATTATACTTAGATGCTTGTGTTCACTTGCTATATCAAAAATCATGAAAGTTGTACTCAGGTCATCATTGGTGCTAATTTCCCCTTTGATGCTTGTACACACTTCCAACATTTTCAAACGCTCTATGATGATTTAAGCAGGCTGGCCAAAAGGCTCAACAAAATAGTTGGTTTCATTTAGTTGCATTTCATTTTAGGTCATTGTACATAACTGCATATTGGATTTGCATCAAGAGTTTTGAAAAGCCAAGGGTTGTCATGTTTCTTTGGACTATTTATAGAGGACAATGCAGATGTTTGGTTCATTATCATTATCATTTATCGCACTATCATTCATTTCCTTTATATCATATATTTATCATCATTTCATTCATTACCATTCATAATAGTTTCATTGACAGTTCATCATTTCATTCATTATCATTCATATTAGTTTCATTCACATTTCATCATTGCATTCATTTTTATTCATATTAGTTTCATTCACATTTCATCATTGCATTCATTATCATTCACATTAGTTTCATTGACATTTCATCATTTCATTCATTATCATTCATATTAGTTTCATTATCATTTCATCATTTCATTTCATTATCATTCATATTAGTTTCATTATCATTTCATCATTTCATTCATTATCATTTATATTATATTATTATCATCTCATCATTGCATTATCATCATCATTCATATTAGTTTTATCATCTCATTATTTTATCACATCATTATCATTCATTTCATGGTCATCATCATTTCATCATTTCATTATCATTATCAGTTATCTTATTCTCATTTTCATATCATATCATTATCATTATAAATCCATTATTACTTACAAATCATTTTACATCATATCATATCATGTTATCATACAAATTCATAATGCATATCATGAAACACAACATTTATTTTTATAGATCCATTATTATTCATTTATCCGTTCATTCTAATTACAAATCATTATATTTCATCACATATCATACATCTCATCACTATTTACTCATCTCAATTTCATATTAGTATTCATATCATATCATGTAGTACCATTTTATCATACAAATTCATAATGCATATCATGGAACACAACATTCATTTTTATAGATCCATTATTATTCATTTATCCATTCATTCTAATTACAAATCATTATATTTCATCACATATCATACATCTCATCACTATTTACTCATCTCAATTTCATATTAGTATTCATATTATATCATGTAATACCATTTTATCATACAAATTCATAATGCATATCATGAACACAACATTCATTTTTCATCATATTATCATCTTTTACCTACATTGAAAAATCCAAAAATAAACATTCCATACATACATTTTCATAATCACATCATAAGTCATCCACCTACATGACATCATTGGTACACATTATCAAATCATCATCATCATAATAAAAACATCATATCAAATCATCTTGCATATCATGCTAGTCATTAGATCATTCAAACGCATACCAAAATCCATAAACACATAGAAATAAATGCATATCACATCATCAAAAGCAATCATCGCCGCTGCATATCATCACTCATCAAAAATGATACAAATGTCCAAATGTCCAATGAAACTAAAATGTCCAAAGCAAAATACATCAGATATGATCAAAAATCTATATACATGCTCCAAAAATGGTACACATATGTGCACTATATCTGCTAACTGGTCGATGCCCCTGATGGAACTGGTCCGGAAGGAGGTGGCCTGCCACTAGTGCCTACGTCTGGGTCCCGCCGAGGTCCAGTCACTCCCATGCTCTGTGTATGTGTCTGTGATCTACTCCTAGTCCTGCTGCGAGATCGGGGAAATGGCTCTCTGCGCTCGGGAGGACACAACTCCTCGTACCTGACTCTATAATACTCGGCCTCCCTCACCATCTCCATGCCCTCCAATATGGCATCCTGCAATGATACACTCTCTACAGTGCCCATCAGCCTCTGAGCAACACCCTCAGCCTCTACTGCCCTCCGTCTAAATGCATCTCTTTCTGTCATCACCTAGGCTAACTGTGGGTCTGGGGTAGATGCCTGTGCAAGTGCCTATGCCTATGCATGTGCCTGTGCCAGCTATGCCTGTAGCTGTACAATAAATCCCTGTGACTGCACCAGCTGGCTCTGTAACTGTCCCTGTTGTCCCTGTAGTGTCTGCACCTGGGCCTGAAGTGTGGCTATCTGCCCCTATTGGGATGAGGATCCCATCCGTATCACTGTCTGTCGCCCAATCCCTGTCCTCGACCGCCGCATGATCTGAACACCCCTCAAAATATCCAGCCTCGACCTCCCCAACACCTGTCCCTCATCCCCACCCTCATCTCCATCATCCCCATCGGAACTCTCCTCCTCATCTCCGCTCTCCACCTTCTCTCCTCCAACTGCTCCCTGCTCGCCGCCGGCCACATCCTCCTGTCTCACTGCCCCTGGCTGTGGTGCTACCAGAATGGGTGCTGGCTCATCGGGACTGGTAAACCGTGGAAAAGGATGTGTATGGTAATATAGAGAGTACTCATCAGACATGTCGGCATCAATAATGTATCGCCTGTCATCCCATGCCTCAGGGGCTAATGACTGAAACTCTATATATGCTATCTGATAGGAAATACATGGCCCCCATCAGACCTCATCTCTGCTCTGGGCGTAGTGTGCAACCCCCTGTGGCATCCCCTGCGTAAATCCAAACTGTCTATGTACCTGTAACACCAGAAACCTCTCAAGGATGAAGGGAGTCCTCCCTATCAGGAACCGAGGAATGCATACAAATGGCATCCCTAGATCATTTGTAGCCCATGGCTCGTAATCAAGATATGGTCGCCATACCACGATATCCATATCATCTAACAGTCGTCTCTAGTAATCTACCTTTCCCAGCTTGGGCTGGGTAAGGAACATAGCATACATATATATATAAGGCCTACCTGGTGGCCTAACTTTGGGGCACGCCAGTCTCGTCACAGCAAGATGCTCCCATGCCCAGATCTGCAGCAATGTCACACCACACGACAAACTGGAAGAACCCCTGTATACCACCTGATGCAAATCATGATATAAATGTGCTAACATGCAACTCCCCCATGCATATCTTCGCGGCTGTAGCAACATCTGCTCCAAAATCCTACCCCATCCCACTAATAATCCCTTTTCCCGGTGATTCGGACAAAGGAGACCTCTAATGAATGCACCCAAAACTACAGGCAAGGCTGGATATCCTCAAAAGTCAGCCCATGGTACCCAGTACCCAGCTATCTGACCATCACCATACACTCTCCTCAAAGCATCTGTACCCCCAAGCTCCTTGTGGTCATAATACACAAGGGCACCAACCATGGGGATACATAATATCCTATACACATCCTCTGGAGTCACCGTCACCTCACCAATCGGCATATGAAAGGTGTTGTGCTCCGAATGCCATCGCTCTGCCAGTGCCGTCAACAATCCTCTGTTGACCCGAATCGGTGGCATCACCAACAAGGATCTCAAACCACATGTCTCTATCAAAGCTACGTCAGCAGGTGTCAACTCGAGTATCCTATCCCATCCTGCTGAGTGCCACTCTCTAATCTGGAGGTTTTTGAAAACCTCATATTTTCATCACAAGGATAATTCATCAGAATCATACCAATCATTCAACCAAAATCAATTAGACTCATATCTATTAGTGACCTATATCAGACCCATATCAATGACTCATATCAATGCATCAAATCAACAACCCATATCACACAATCAATCCTATCAGGGAAACCAATACACAATCTATCTAGCTGGATATCATATCAAATTTTTTCTACGATCAATTACTATTTGTTTTCTATCGCAGAAAGCAAATTTATCAGAAGTCATATCAATCATTTATCTCACATTTACTCTTTGTTTTCTACTCTAGGAAGCAAAGTTATTAGTTCAATCTACTCTTTGTTTTTCATTCATGGGAAGCAAAGTTATCAGTTCAATTACTCTTTGTTTTCTACTCTAGGAAGCAAAGTTATCAATCAATCATTCAATTATTCTATCATTTCTATCCATATTAGCATGATGACACGACAATTTACTTATCTATTGACCAAGGAAGCAATATAAATCATCATTTTCGCATTACTACCATCAAAACATCAATTCTGCCTATTTTTACCATATGCGCTACTCTGTAGACTCTATGCGCTAAAACCCATATGTGTCGTTCTTTTCACGGGATGCGCTAAAACTCATATGTGTCGTTCTTTTCACTCGATGCACTCAAACAGATCCCCTATGCGCGTTTTACCATATGTGCAACTTTACTCAACCTAAGCATTACTTTAATCCCTGGATGCGCGTTTTCCCTGTATGCACTACTATTTTTCCTATATGCGCTTTACTCCTAAATTTTCCTATCATACCCTATATGCGTGTTTGTTTTTATCAAAAGCGCTAAACTGGTTTTTTCCTAAATCTTCCACATCTAGCTTGTATGCGCTACTGTTTTTACCCTAAGCGCTGGAAAAATCATCGAACGCGCTCAAACTATCCTAAAAGTGCGCAAACGTCATTTTCAAAAACAAAATCCGCGGAAAAACATAAAATTTTGATTCAAAAACGTACAAATTCGAAAGCACAGGTGGTTAGATCGACTCACTAGTGGTCCATATGCTGCTGGCCTCTGGTATCGGCGAGATCTCTCGAATCGGTGGCAATGATAAGGAATCTCCATGTCGCAAGGTCACTCTCAGAGCTACAGTATTCACCAAGTTAAAAAGTGCAAATGATTTGTCTCTTTCTCCTTTTTTACCTTTTAAAGGTCAAACAAGGGTAAGTTTGCTGCCTTTTGACTTTATTTTCAAAATGGGACATTTCTTTTTCATCATTTGTCGAGAGCTAAATCACTCTCTCTCTCATCCGTAATTTACCTCCTGAGGGGGCATCATCAGCAGAAACATCGAAAGCATATCAGAGGCCAAAAAAAAATTATTTTCTTTGAAGCAATGTGTTTTACACATCACTTCAAAGAGGGGAAAAATGTATATGTCTAAAAATGGTCATGATTAAGCTTGTTAATTAATTAAATATGAATTATTTAATTAATTTTCCTAAAGTCATCTACATATAAATAAATTTAATTATTTATTTATATCGTTCATTTTCTAATTCTTCTACCTTAATTAAATAAATAATTTTATTTAATTATTGACATTTCCCACATTCCTCTTAATTAAATTAAATAAATATGATTATTTATTTTAATTATCATGTCATTTCTAAAGTTTGAATATTTGATAATTTAATATTTTCCTCTCACTCTAAATTCATTTCTAAAACATAATTAAATATAATCTATTTAATTATGCGAGTTTCTATATCCATCTTCACTTACAAATTAAATAAATTTATTTTATTTAATTCTAACTCATTTTAAACTCACTCTTCGAAACGGAAATTTCCCTTCGGATCTCAATGACAGAAATTGAAGGAAAAGGGAAACCTTCTATCTTCCTCTCCACTTTCGAAAATCTTCCACCGTCCATTCGAACAAGCTTAATCTGGGCCGTTAATCGAATCAGCCAATCGAATCCTTTCAAAGACTATAAATGCCGGTGCAAATCCAAGCTTTGGTTACCTACGCATACATACAAAAACGCACGAACATACATGCAATTAGCTTATGCAATCATAGCCTTTTAGCACCACAACAATACTTTCATCTTAGCATAGCCTTGCATTTAGCATAATATACATTTCATTTATATCTCGTTCTTCAGCTGTCCATTTTGTTGAGCATTGATTTGCTGATCTGAGAGCCATTGGAAACAACAAAATGCTGGAGTTAGAGAGAGATAAGACAATTTCGGGGAAGCTGCAGTCACAGTTTGTTCATTCTGTTTTCTTTTTTACTTTCTTGATTTAATGTCTTATTGATATGTGTTTGAATTCGTTTATACATCGATACATTTTTCACACACACAATATTGTTCAACAAGAAGTCAATCATCACTTTAAATGTAGCATTTATAGTAGGTATTCCCCCACACATTTGTTAAATTAGTTAGTAGCTACCAAAGTCTCTTTGTATCCATTGCTCTACAATTCAATAATATCCCCAACAAAATCAACACCCCATTGTTGAAATTAAGCCTTAGTTGGTATAGATTTGAGGGGAGTGCACCTACAAACTTATTTTTACCGAAAAATATCTAGAAAGAATCACATCTCTTTACAGATTTTGTCACATATTTGAATAATTTTGGCCACTAGTATCCTTATCCAATCACCTTAAAATTAGTATTTTAAGACATAAAATGTCCCCCAAAAAACCATTGATGACTCTCATGGATAGTCATGGTCTAAACATTTAAGGAGTAATCCACCAAGTCTCTTGCACATTAATTGACCCTATAGTAGAACATACCTTTGGGATACCAATTTTAAGGTTATTTTCTAATAGTTAGTCAAACTTTGGGGAAAAATAACGTTTCAAGGCAAAAAATAATATCTGTGTACCATAGATCATTCTTCAAAGGGAAGAAAAATATGTTGAACAAGAACTTACTTGATGCACTTCTGCTACAACCAAGTTTGTATTTGCTACTAGTATGACAATACCTCGACCTTTGACCAACTTATTAGTTTGCACATCCATATCATACTCTTGGATTTTATTGAATCTTTTTTCTAGATAAAGATATCCCTCACATCCATCCAAGGTACATATGTAGTGATTCTAGCTCCCATGAGATAAGGCATAAAGTTTTGAATATTCTTGGAAAAAGCATAATAATGCTTTTCCATGATGGAGTAATTTATTTTAACATTTTTCAATGATTTTTTAAAGAAGATAATCGACTATTCATACCCATCAACATTTTTTGAAGAAAAATAATAGCGATGATGTAGAAAGAAGTAAAAGAAAATAATTAAAAAGGATTTAAGTAATTAGGTCTTGCTAATACTGATTCATTTTTAATTTATTCATTAGTTCTCATGAAGGATTTAGTTGCCTCATTATCCTATCCAATTGATTTTACTTTCTTGAGAAACTTTGTGGTAGCCTTCATCTTCTTAGAAAAGTTAGGAACAAATCTTCTAATAAAGTTGACTTGTCCAAATAGGAATGTATTTCCTTAGAAGTTTTGGATTGATGGATTATATCTATTTCCTTAACTCTTTCAGGGCCAATCCTTACTCCTTCCTTATATATTATATACCTAAGGAGCTTACCCTCTTCCACACCAAACACACATTTCCTAGTATTTAAGGAAATATCATACTCCAAGCATTGTTTAAAAATGAACTCCAATTGTTTATAACGATCATTCATATCATTGGAGCAAATAGCTAGATAATTTTGGTAAACTACCATGATCTTATTTATCAAACTATTAAAGGTAACTCTTATTGACCTTTGGAATGTGTCTCCTACATTCTTGAGCCTAGAAGGCATCTTTACATAGGAAATGTGAACTGTGGAGTTATGATTGTTTTTTTTATGATACTCAAATTCTTTAATTATATATTGATAAACCATCCATAATGGACATCTATTTTAAACTTTTCACTCTTTGTAATAAATGATCCATGCCACGCAATGGGTAATTATCCTTAAAATACTTGATGTTTAGATTTATCACATCTGCATAGAGCCTTATGTCTCTATTTTTCTTTCTTACTAGAGCAAGGTTGGAAACCCAATAAAAAAATATTGACTTAAATATACCACCCTATATCATCAATTATTTTTGCATCTAATTGGCTAACATGGGATTGATAGGTCTTTCTTTATGCATGAATGAATTCATACTAGGTTCCCAAGGAATTGTGTGTTTGAAAAATTCCTCCCTATAGGATTTTATCTTACCTCATCCTCATTGATTAGATTGCTCATCATTTTGTAGAAATCAATATTGTTAAACATTATTTCAGGGGTCACAAGGCCTCTTGTAATTTTATTGGTTTTGAGTTAAATGATATCATTTTTTAAGAGAGTTCCTTTTCTATCTTCAAATTGTACCATAGATGCCAATCTATGAGATAATTGTTAAAGTGATTGAGATAATTTAAAAAATCATAAATATGTATATCATAATTGAATTCTTTCTAGTTATATATGTTATTAGGGATGCTTGATCTAGTGAGAACCTCCAAATTATACATATATTGGGGTGATGTCAAAGAGGCATCAAAACTTTGATACCATGACAACAATGGAATCAACTACAATATTTTCACTTCCATTGGCCATTTCCTATTAAAAGAATCAAGTGTTTCCATGATATCCCACACAATATTCTTATACAATTTTAATCTCTTATCATTTTTTGTATATGAAAATCTAACTTAAGTCACAAACAGTTTCAAATCACCATTTACACTTAAAAATTTAATGCCAAATTTAGAGGCTAAATTTATACCAAGTAGCAAGGTTTCAAATTTAACCACATTATTAGTGAAGTCAAAATAAATCTAAAGGTAATTCTGTAGCTTGTGCCATTAGGTGATACCAAAATAATACCAATACCAATTCCTTCCTTAGAGCAAGCACCATTAAAATAAAAATCTCAAATTTCATAATTTTTAGATAAAGAAGTTGAGGGTACAAAATGAGGTTAACATGATTTCCAATACTATCATCAAACACTTATGTTACTAGACTCATCTTCTATATAAATCGCCTTATTTTTTTCTTCTAGTTCGTCTACAATTTGTAACATTTTATTTTCCCTATGCAATCAGACCTCTTTTTCATGTAATAATATAATGGTATATGACAAATCCATCTATATGCTTCCACCTATTGAGGATACCCACTTTCTTGACAACAACATACCCTATTTAGCTAGACAATCCATAATGATATTTTCCATCATGAAAAATGTACTAAGCTACACATTAATTTATGCTTCCACAACATTAACAACCCCTAAATGTTCACTTAGACTCCAACTTAGCATCAAATGACCCACAATAGAGAACTAGGCACATTGATTCATTAGGCCTCAAATTGGGAAGCACATTCCTCGTTTTCAAGAAAAATGTATTGTTAGAATTAATAATAGTCTCATTCACCCTCTTTTTTATAGTTATTAACTCATGAATTGAAAAATTATAGCCAACCTTTTCTCCATGTTGTAATATGAAGACACTCATAAATTTCCCATGAGTTTATGCTATTGTTTAGAAGGATCCTATACCATTCTTTAGCACTCTCTTTCAAGGATGTACAAGAAACTTCATCATGACATATTCATCTTCAATTTTATACTCATTAGTGACATTAATGAAATGCCCAAGGTGTTCTTCCTTAGTGACAACATTATTACCTTGGAATTTTAAATCATTTCCCATAATTTTATTGGCTATCTATTTGGGATATTTAGAATACTATAAAGCTCTAACTTCATATATCTTTCTAGTCTAGAGGGCTATCTTTGTGTTGGAAATATATGATCATGTCTTCAAAATTGAGCTCATATTTTTTTGATTATTGATATGTTGGTTATCTTATTGATTTGGTATCTATTAATTTATAATATTTTGAGCATAATTTTGATTTTTTATTGGAAATTTTGGGCAAGTTTAGTTTGTTGCATCTTAATTTGAGCTTGAAGTTATTTTTTCCTTTGCTTGACATAGTCAATCAAATTTATCCTTTGATAAATATTTCTATCCCTATGCTCATTCTCTAAGTGTGTGGTTGCATTAGCATAATGGAATGTAGGGTCTTTCTCATGATCAATTCTATGTGATGAGGAAGTAGAGGTACTAGGATGTGAACCCATTCTTATGGTTTTCATATGCGGAAAATTATATATTCTCATATTTTGAGTATGTGTCTTATTAGATATATTTATATTTCTTCCACCTATATTGATCTTATCTCTTATCATACCATATTCATGTCTACTATTTATCCTATTAGTTCTAATAATTTTGTCACTTGAATCATCTAAAGAATGTGGGTATTAATCTTTTAAATTACATGCTATCTCTATTTGAAGTTCTAACATCATTTTTTTGAGGAAAAGGTCAAGTAGACATACCTTTGTTTTTTAATTTCCAAGAATTACATTGTATTCCTACTTGATTTATCATGTCTTTATGTTCTTGGGAATCCTTGAATGACTTCCTCTTTCAATTTTCAATTATTTTTAGTTGCATAATGGTTCTAGGTTTTAGAATAATAGACTCACCACTCTCCACTCAAAATATACTAACATCCTTTATTAATAAAATTCCATAATATAAAACAAGTATTTATGTCCCCAATAATGGAACCAATATTTGGTGATCAATGTTGTGTGTTCCAAAATCCCTTAATATAGTCTTTTTTTGAGTGTCATCTTATGATAGGTGGGGGCAATGACATGCAAATTTAATAAGGTGGGAAATTCCCTCTTTGTATTTAGTCTCTACTACGCTAAGCTAATATGCTACATTAGAGAATGATCATAGGGAATAAAATTGATCCTTGCAACAAACCATATACATATTTGTCTGTAATTAAGTGCCTATTGCTAATTTGACAATATAAGGTTTTGAACCTACATAAAGTAAATGAACAACCATGTAAAGAGTTTGAAGATGTTTCTTATAAAACACCTAGTGATAAATCATACATCTAGACATGGGAGTAAAGAAAAAAATAAACGCAATGTAAAGTGAGGATTAATATTAGTTATTTTGAATGTGTTGGTTAGATGGGAGGTTAAACACAAATAAGATGGGTGTCTTTATCTATTAGTGATAATAGAGACTCAAGTTTTACAATGCAAAGAGGGACACTAAATAAAATCAACTATGTGATACCTTAATGAAGATAATAATAAGGACTATACCTCTAGATGTCACACATAAGCTAGGCTCTATGTATGAAAACAAATAGGTAAATGAACTTATAGAACATCTAGTTGAGCCTAACATATCTATCCATGAATGAACCTACACATTCATTGTGTTATTTTATTATTATTCATTGCAATTGTGTTACAAGTAGTTTTATTGCCTTCCTCTTGGAAAATTGATAAAAAATAACACTCAAATTAGTAAATATGATTAAGAAGAACAATAAGATCATTAGAAATACATAAAATTCTCTTAGTTACATTCAAAATATGTCAATTATACACATTAAATAATTCCTTTAGAATTACAATTTGATATCACAACCTTTAGGAGAAAACCCATAAAATTATAATCTATAAAATGCCTTAAACCTAATGTTGAAAATAAACCCTAACAATGTATAACCTCTTCTTTTTGTTTAAGCTCTACAACCCTTTTCCATCCTCCTTATTCATTGAAACAATAATTATATATATGTTCCATATCACCACACAATCTAGGAGGAAGAACTAAGATTGCCAATATTTACACATGTCACCCATTCTTACTTGCATCATATCCACATGGACATGCATTTGGAACCATGCCCTTTATAACAACTACACCCCATTTTACACAAATCATGTCTTTGAAAGGTCCAAAATAACCATAATATGTTTGAGAATCTTCCCTTATATGATCACATCCATTCCTAGACTATTAATGGTGCCCTAGGTTGTGTAATGAATTAGATAATTATTTCCTCAATCACTTATGGTAATTCACTGAAGATTTGAATATTTTTACTTTGGAGTGAAAGGTAAGGTAAAATCTATGAAATTCATGAGATAAATTTTATATAATAGGTTTTATAATAATCAAGATCAAGAACTCAACCATCAAATTAATAGAAAACAATAATTTTTATTATCCGCCATAGAAATTAAATGAACATTTGTATTCTCATGATGGAAAATGGTATTTGGGTATGAAAATCCTTATAGAGTAGTTGTAGGGATCAAATCTAGACATTAATGGCATCTTGAGAGGACCTTGTGGTTGATTGGTGCAAACAAGAAGAAATATAGGGATTCAATGTGGGATAGGAGGTGAGAATGAGAGATACTGTGTTCCATGTTAAGACTAGAGGTTAGGATAAGACATAACAAAGGAACTTCAAAAGTATGCTAAGACTTTGTAGAATGGTGAAATGAACAAAGGAATAAACATGGATAATATGGTTAAAGTTACACAATTGAACATTAGGATCAGATTTTTTAGTGGAAACTAGATATTTATAGGTTATCTTGTATGGAGTAGTTGTAAGGGTCAAATATAATCATTAATTAAATATCAGGAAGAATATTGTGGTTGATTGGGGAAAACATGAGGAAACATGGGGATTCAGTGTGGGATAGTATATGAGAATGGGAGATGCAATGTTTGGGACTAGAGGTCAGGATAAGACATTACAAAGGAATCCCAAAATTCTATCAAAACTTTGTAGAAGAGTGAAATGAGCAAATGAAGCAATATGGATAATGTAGGAGAAATTTACAAAACTAGACATCGATATGGGATGTTTGGGTGGAAAATTATACATTTGGAGGTTATCTTGAACTCTACATAGGAAGAGACTAACACCAAAATAATTGGAAACATTTGTAAGAAGTTTACACAAAAAATGAAAGTTAGTATGGGATATTAAAATAGAAGTCAAAAGTCCACATAAATTTTGTATGAAAGGATTGGAAGGAAAATAAGAAAAGGTAGAAATATGGTAGGTATGAATTTTAATTGTGGGATTGGAAGCAAGAATAGAACATGGAGCTTAAATTCTAGAAGATCATTGAAGCTCCTTAACTAGATGAAAAGGATATGGGAGAAAATGTAAAACTTGCAAAGAGAAGTTGAGGAAGAGCTAGAGGAAGTTTGGAGGTCTAGAGGTGTAAAGAAATTTCATAATGAGGGAAGTTGGAATCAATGAGAATTGGGAGTGGGTAAGGTTTGAAGTTTAGAAGGAAGAAAGGAAAGGAAGCAGTCTAGATGAGCTTTGAAAGTCCACAAAGGAGGGGAAACAAAATATTTTAGGGAGAAGGAAAAAGAAGGTAGGTCAAGACATAGCAATGGGGAATGTGAATTTCTAGTCATCAAAATTCTATGAATCTAAAAAATAAGGAAATTGGAACTAGAGAAAGGGAACAAGAAAATGTGGGGATTTAATACAAAATAAGATGAGAATTTGGGAGGGGAGACATAATTCTAGATGTCCATGAAAACCCCACAAATAGATGGAATGATACAAATTTGAAAGAAGATAAATAAATAGAATTTGTAGAGTTTCTAAGCATTATTGATGGTTAGGATGGGAGGTAGGATGACTAGGCAAAGTCTAGAAATCCACTAAAAGTTTTCAACTCCAAAAATTTAGAAAATGACCAAAAATGCTTTAGACTTAGGAATTTATATTTTTATAACTTCCAACATATAATAGGGATATGGGGGCAATGAAGAACAATACGTATGTAAGTTTGACCAAGGGAGACCCATTTAAAAAAATAGATCAGTTATATATGACAAGCACAATAAGGCCAAATACACATGGGGACCCAAACAAATTTTTGCATTGTTAGATTTAGTTTCAACATGTTCCACCCTTGGAGGGCTTCTAAAAATTAAATGTTGATGTAACAACATAGGGGAACCTAGATATTTTAGGTAGAGGCTTTATGCTTAGGGAATTATAGGAAATATAATCTATTGAGGCTCCCTTTTTTAGTATTTTCACTAAGAATGAAGTGAAATGAGAAGTATTGATACTATGGTTGAGGGTGAAGATTTTTCAAAAATTATCAAACTTAATAGTTGAAGGAAATTCAATGGGTATGATCAATGCTATGAATAATAGAATAATATCATTATGTAAAAGAGGTACAAGGGAGAAATTTGGAATAATTAGTTACAATTATTACAAAAGAAATTTTAATATAGTAGATTGTTTGGAAAATGAAGACATCAATCAATATTCAATTATTACTATACAATCATATTATAAGAAATTGAAAAAATGCATATGCTTTATTTTCTTTTAAGCCTCTTTAATCCATAGAAACCGAGCAAGGGAATGATAACATACATCTTCTTGTAATACAACATGGTTATGCTCTTTACCCTTATGTTTTCATTAAAGAAAAAACAAAAAATATAATGTTTAGTTATCAATCCATAAGAGTTACAAAATTTCAATTTCAAAGAATTGACATTAGTAAAGTAGTTAAAAAAGAGGGATGTTGATTGGGATTTGTACATTGATTTAATGATCATTATTGTGTTTTTGGTGAGGTATGGAGGATCTATTATTTAAGGTACAATAGTTCTTTAAGAAAATTCCATGGTGAGGAAGTGGTGTAGTTGAGGGATATAATATATTAATTATATTGCAAGGATATTTACAAGTCTTAGGTGGGAGGTGAAAAAGGGGAGAAGGTATTGTAAGGGAGAACATCAAATAGTGTCTAAAATGTATATTCTATTGTAATATGTAAATAACCCTAGGTTTTATCAAGGGTGTTGATGTAAAATCTATACCACCATATCTTAGGTTCCTAGCTCAATTTCAAGTAATATATAAAAAATTAGCACCAAAATGTTATGTTGGGTGTGCTTGGCATCTTTGAATAACTCAGTCTTGAAGGTTGAAACTCATATCTCTAGTGGCAACTAGTTTTGATCATTTGAAATCTACCAACAATTCAAATTTCATGTCTCTTAGTTGAAAATTGAGATTATTTTGACAACTCAATTAAAATCTCAAAATCAACAACTCCATAGTCAATAGCATCTGCAAACAACTTGTACTCAAAAATCAATGTCTAAATTTGAATGATAAAACAAGGAGTGACATTATGTTATTCACAATTCTA
This sequence comes from Sequoia sempervirens, assembly GCA_007258455.2. Lineage (NCBI taxonomy): Eukaryota > Viridiplantae > Streptophyta > Pinopsida > Cupressales > Cupressaceae > Sequoia > Sequoia sempervirens. The sequence continues at coordinate 45,423 of VDFB02007386.1, read as the reverse complement.
ATAAATTTAGGACCCTCTAGATTAAAAAAAAAATTATTATATGGGAGCATACTATTATAGTTTAAAGGATACAATAATAAATCTTCTATTTCTTTGGCATAGCAAGAAAGATGTATATGATTTTAAATGAATATGTTAGTTTGATTTTTTTTCATCTTATAAATATTTTATGAGATTCATATATCATAAAATATAGTGTAAAGGGATTCAACTATGAAAAGATCAAAATAAAATATTTTATAGGTTAAAAAGTGAATGAAAATGTTGTGAACATGAAAAAGAATTTAACATATTATTTATTTAAAATTTTATAGTTGGGAATTTTCTATAAAGGTTCAATATAATACAACTTCCATCTCTTATAAGGGAATTTTTCTCCTTAAAGTAAAATATTTATTGCAAACTTTTTATGTTGAAGGGGGACACTCTATTTATCACAAGGACATTGTGAGTGGAAAATGTAAAACTTGTTGAAGTTAAAATTAAAGAAAAGTAAATTTTTATTGTGTAAAGAAAATTAGGTTGGGATAGGAAATATCTTGTTAACATATAATTATTCTATATTCCTATGTGTATTTGTAAATCCAGAGTTTTAATCTGTAGTGCCCTCAGTTTGTTTTTTTATTTTAGACAAATATTTGGATTTGCGGCTGGACATTATGATATTGTTTGATGATATTAGGATATTATGACACTTTTATATTTGATGTTATGATAATATCATGCTTATATTATGGTTAGCAGATTAGTTTAATTGTTTATGTGAGTTATCATGGATATAAGATTATTTGTTTATTGGATGCATATTCTAGATCATGATTTGATATCATTTATTGTGTGTCAATGTATTGGTGAAGGGGAACAGTGTCACATCACTCGCTTGCGAGCGTCCTGCGACTCTGTGATTTTCCCTTCACGGTGTGATTGACTATTTTCCCTATGCACATGTTTGATCGTGTGATTTGCTGCAGGCTGCAAGTACCAGGCATTGATTCCACCTAGATTGCTAGGCTTGAGTGTGCCTTAAATCCTAATGGAGGTTTTTGATTCGGAGGTAGCATTGGGTCCCCCACATTGAGCCATCGTCCTCATCGAGGATGAGTGTATGATGTCACATCCCGTCTAGAAGGTCAGTTTGAGTCCTTTTGTGATGTAGTGATCATTTTACCTTTCATTTCATCTTGTAGTCTGGTAATGTTTGAGAGTATGTTTCTTGGAGTTATGTTCATGAGTGTGCTTGGTTTTATTATTTCGTTATGTTTGAAAGCATTGAAATTTAAAGACCTTGGAATAATTAAATAAAATTTTGTATATGATTGAAGTATTAATTAAATAAATTATTAACGGGCATTTACTTGATATTTATAAATTAAATTTTATGATTTAAAATGAAGTATTTAAATAAATATATTAATTTAATAGGATTGTGCAAGCAAGTTATAGAAGAAATTAAATTATAAATCATATATCTATTAAATAGTTAATTAAGTGAGTGTAATTGCAAGGGATGATTTAAAAGTTATAAAAATTAAAACAAGTTGGATAAATTGTGCTTAGCGGGGATGAATAAAATAAAAATAAATTAATAAATTAGGGAGGATGCAATTACAGATAGTGGAGGATAATAAATAAAGTAGTGGAGTTAACTGAAGAGGGGCAATTGGATTTTTTTGGGGAAATTAATTTGCATTATGTTTCAGACGGAGTTTTCTAGTTCTTGAATTGGTTTTCTCTGGTTCTTGAAAAAAATTCTTGGAATTTTTGGAGGTTTTGGATTTGGGGCTTTTACAGAGGCTGAGGAATTCGGTTGTGCGGGAGTTTCTTGTTCTTGAGCTGCTTCTCTGGTTCTGGAAAGATTTCTTGGAAGTTTTTGGAAAGTTAGAATTTGGGGGCGGGAGGAGGGGGGGGCAGGCTTTATAGTATTGAGGAAGTTTGAAGAATTTTGTAGCTGCAAATTGGAGAGAGCTACCTCTGCATCAATTTCCAGCCTAGCTAATCGATTTAATCAGGTTCCTCTATTTTTACTTTGCACCTCAGATTACACTTTCTTGAAATATTTAATTAAAAAGATTCTGAAAGAACTCCCTGGAATATCTCTACAAAGTATAGTGTTTATTCTATAAATTATTACCAGTCATGCTTCAGAATTTTGATTTATGCTCTGTTTCGAGCTTTTGAAAAGAACTAGGAGGTGTTGTCCCTATTCCATAATCGTCAATAGATAATCTTGTTTTAAGTCGTTTCTTTACCCAGACAGAGTCATACTCTTTTGTAGCTTTCTTGTATGTTAATACCCTAATTTTGTATGAATCATTCAACCATATGTCTTTATCTATCATTTGATTATACATTCATCTGTGTATGAAATTGGCGTAATTTTTCCGTACTTGCTGAACTTTATTGCACAATAGAGTAAGTATTGAATCTCAATCAATTCGGCTGTAAGCTGGGCAAATAGTATTAATATTTGTCAGTACAATTTATTGTTCCCTCTAGCTCTATTTATGTTGGTTTGGCATCTCCAAGAAATAATCATATTACATACTCTTTCCTCTTAGTCAAACGAAATGCCTTTCTGTTTTGTTCTGGAAAATTTTGTCTAATTGGAACCATTTCCAACATTAGACCTCTCTATGTGTCCTCTTTTGTTAATTTGGCGAATAGTTTTCCCAAACAGTATTTCTTATTTTGCTAAATTTGGCATAAATTTTGATAGCTAAGCATACATGTATAGATACCATCCATGCATCTCTCTCTTCTGGCATCAACTTTTTCTTAACAAGGGAGTTTTGTTTGCTTACTGTGGTTTCTCCTTGCCATTAGTTCGTGTGCGGCACACATGCAACCATCTAAGCTTTTAATATTTAAACTTATTTCCTTTAGTTCACATGCTTTATCTTGGCATTGGAATGCCCAATGAACTGGAAGATTTGTTGGCTGAAAGTCTTATCTTTGTTTAAATTTATTTTATCACAACGCCTCATGTGGGTAAAATATTTGGTAGTGTGGTTAGAATATATATATATATATATATATATATATATATATCAGGTCTTGTTTACATTGCATTGGGTCTTTGTTTACATTGGAATCATTGTCTTAATCGATAGTTGGTATAGCATATGTGTTCAAAAAATTGTTATAACAATTTATAAAGAAATTCAAATATGGAATATTGTGGGTGTTTAAATATATAAATATATTTAAATATATTTAAATATATAAATATATATATATATATTTAAATATATAAATATATATGTGTGTATATATGTATATTTATATTTAAATATATTTAAATATATAAATATATATATGCGTGTGTTTAAATATATTTAAATATATAAATATATATATGTGTGTGTATATATGTATATTTATATATAAGTATACTTACTGATATTTGTTTATTTAATTTTTGTATTCTATAATCTTAAACATAGTCTTATTTAAACAGATTGCCAAAATGTGCATATATATGTGTGTGTGTGTGTGTGTGTGTTCGTATATGTGTATATAGTTTTATATATATATATACATGTATAGATGAATCTTTAAGAGCGTACAGTTGTCCCTATTACTATTCTATCATGGTTGTTACATAACTGGAAGAGAAAATATTTGTGTTTAAAGAATTGATGTAGTTAGAATTAAATTAATAAAAGTTAGTGTATTTAGAAGAGATTATTATTGAATTGAATATTTTATTTGTAAACTTGTAATGATTACCATGCAACCCACTTAGACTCCATATTCTATTATTATTTGAGTTGTTAGTATGAAGCAAGTGAATGATTATTAAGTTGGTAATGATAGTGGGTTTTGTTTAAATGGTTATCTCTATAATTTTCCCTTCACGGTGTGATTGACTGTTTTCCCTATGCACATGTTCAACCATGTGATTTGTTGCAGGATGTAGGTACCAGGCATTGACTCCACCTAGATTGCTAGGTTTGAGCATGCCTTAAAGCCCAATGGAGGTTATTGATTTGGAGGTAGCATCGGGTCCCCCACATTGAGCCATCGTCCTCGTCAAGGATGAGTGTATGATGTCACATCCCATCTATAAGGTCAGTTTGAGTCATTTTGTGATGTAGTGATTGTTCTACCTTTCGTTTCATCTTGTAGTCTAGTAATGTTTGAGAGTATGTTTCTTGGAGTTATGTTCATGATTGTGCTTGGTTTTATTATTTCATTATGTTTGAAAGCATTGAAATTTAAAGACCTTGGAATAATTAAATAAAAGTTTGTATATGATTGAAGTATTAATTAAATAAATTATTAATGAGCATTTACTTGATTTTTATAAATTAAATTTTATCATTTAAAATGAAGTATTTAAATAAATATATTAATTTAATAGGATTGTGCAAGCAAGTTATAGGAGAAATTAAATTATAAATCATATATCTATTAAATAGTTAATTAAGTGAGTGTAATTGCAAGGGATGATTTAAAAGTTCTAAAAATTAAACAAGTTGGATAAATTATGCTTAGTGGGGACGAATAAAAGAAAAATAAATTAATGAATTAGGGAGGATGCAGTTACAGATAGTGGAGGATAATAAATAAAGTAGTGGAGTTAACTGAAGAGGGGAAATTGGATTATTTTTGGGGAAATTAACTTGCATTTTGTTTCAAAGGGAGTTTTTTGGTTCTTGAATTGGTTTTCTCTTGTTCTTGAATTTTTTTCTTGGAAGTTTTGGAGGTTTTGGATTTGGGGCTTTTACAGAGGTTGGGGAATTTGGTTGTATGGGAGTTTCTTGTTCTTGAGTTGTTTCTTTGGTTCTGGAAAGATTTCTTGGAATTTTTTGGAAAGTTGGAATTGGGGTGGGGGGGTAGGCTTTATAGTATTGAGGAAGTTTGAAGAATTTTATAGCTGCAAATTGGAGAGAGCTACCTCTGCATCAATTTCCATCCCAGCTAATCAATTTAATCAGGTTCCTCTATTTTTACTTTGCACCTCAGTTTACGCTTGCTTGAAATATTTAATTAAAAAGATTTTGAAAGAACTCCTTGGAATATCTCTGCAAAGTATAGTGTTTATTCTGTAAATTATTACCAGTCATGCTTCAAAAAAATTAGTTATGCTCTATTTCGAGCTTTTGAAAAGAACTCTGTCCCTGTTTTGTAATCGCCAATAGATAATCTTGTTTTAAGTCATTTTTTTACCCAGACAGAGTCATACTCTTCTATAGCTTTCTTGTATGTTAATACCCTAATTTTGTATGAATCATTCAACCATATGTCTTTGTCTATCATTTGATTATACATTCATTTGCGGATGAAATCAGCATAATTTTTCCATACTTGTTGAACTTTATTGCACAATAGAGTCAATATTGAATCTCATTGAATTCGGTTGTAAGCTGGGAAAATAGTATTAATATTTGTCATTGCAATTTATTGTTCCCTATAGCTTTGTTTATGCCAGTTTGGCATCTCCAAGAAACAATCATATTACATACTCTTTCCACTTAGTCGAACGAAATGCCTTTTTGTTTTGTTCCAAATTTTTTTGTCTAATTGGAACCATTTCCAACGCCGGACCTCTCTCTACATCCTCTTTTGTTAGTTTGGCGAATATTTTTCCCAAACAGTATTTCTTATTCTGTGAAATTTGGCATAAATTTTGATAGCTAAGAATATATGTATAGATACCATGCCTATATCTCTCTCTTCTAGCGTTGACTTTTCCTTGACAAGGGAATTTTGCACTTTATTTTCCCTATGTGGTTGGAGCTTTTAAAACTTGTGAGCGGGAAGGGTTAAGCCTCGCAATGTTGTTTAGTTAATGAATTATTGTGATTGTGCAAGTGGCTTGCTATTTGATTTCATTGGTTTTCCTTCTTGTCAATAGGGGAGTGGCCTTTAATGGGGGTCGGTGCACAAAGTGGTTCCTAGGTAACCATGTGGAAGTTTTGTAATCAAGTGATAACCTAAAATGAACTAGGGAATTGGGTAGCAATACACTAATCAAGATAAGTTAATGCCTTGCTCAAGGATCAAGCACTCGTATAGGCTTGAGATGAGTCGAGAAGGCTTAGAATGGCAAGATCAACTGCCTCATCCTCTCGAGAGGTATGTTGATTCTACATAGGGTTGCATGAGGGGCCAGATATTGGTAGAGGCTACCAGGGTAACCTAGGATGGGGGTCGGGGCCTAGGAAAATTTTCCTGGGTAACCCATGCAAACTATGTGATGACACTCCTACGGCAAGTTTGTATCCCCTTGTTTCTTGTATTTCCTTGGATGTTTATGTGCCTCTGGAAGTGATGTTACTGTTGTTTGTTGTTGTACTTTACTTGTGCATAGTTGTCTTGTTAGCCTTGTGGTGTCCAATGTCTAATGCCTGATTATGATGGTGGCACCCTTTGTTATCTCCTAGCACGGGGGGTGGACCTTTGGGTTCCACACGGTTGGGTGGAAAGTGCAATGTTCCCCATTGGGTTCCCTCTCCACGTTCGTGATTGTGTTGACTTCTCCTAGGTTGAAGACCTCTATAGTTGTACCAACTTATGTGTATTGTCACTCTTGTACTTGTATTGTATCATTCTTGATGTACACTCCTCACATGTATGCGAGGAAATATCGATATTTAGATGTGTAAATTTAATGTTGTAAATTGAAGTTGAATTCTATTATGTAATGGATGGTGTAACATATATTATTGTATATGTGATTAAATGAATTGATTCAATGATCTAGTTTGAGTAAATGTTATGGATGTATCATATTGAGTCATGGTAAACTGTGATGATGAGATGTATTTCCATTTTGATGTTAAAATTTTATTAATGTTTTTTAGTTCTCACTAAATTAGATGATGGGAAACTACGTAACATAGTCATGGATCCTAGAGGACTTAGATTAGATTAGATTAGATTAATATTAAGTGTTTCATTTACAACAAAGTGTTCATAAAATTTCAAAAAAAAAAGTTTCATTTAGGCGTTAGTGTGTTGTCCTCTAGGGTCTCGTGGCGGGGCGTTACATAATTAATCCATGTGTTAGTTGTGTGGGTAATCTAGGTATTTCAATTTTTATAATTATACTTTGTTAGTGTTTTAGAGGTTGATCTTTGCTAGATCTCAAACATGTTCTTGGACCTCTAGGCCAGTCTATGGTCAATTTTTTGTAATTAATATTGTAATCAAGTTGCAAGAATCAATTCACAAAATCTTGGACTTCTATAACTTAGTCATTTTCATTTTCTACTTAGATAATCAATACAAGACACACCTTCACCTTTGAAATATATTTTGTCTCTATTTTCTATCAACTATTTCAAGGAATTTTATGATTTCTAAAGGCACATTTTTTGGATATATATAGGTCAAGTTCATATATATTCAAGGAATTAAAAATGAATAACCATGAATTGATTATATTTTTATAGGTGAAAGGGAATTTAAGGACCAAAGATTTGCAAGATAGATCCAAGTACATTGGATATTTTTAAAATAATTATTTAATATTTAATTTCTTTAGTGGGATTTTATTTAAACTCTTAATCATTAAGATATAAAATTGACATGTTAGATTGCATGCCAATATACACATAGAGTGTCGTGTCAAGAAAAATTACATACAAGGTATACAACGGCCATTGTGATGATGCTTCTATCGCATACAATGTCAAACCATAATAATACTTACAAGGAATCAACATTGTTGCAAGAAAGGTGACACACATGAAAGACTTATAAATTATGGGAAAAATCACTAGAATGAACCAATGAGTATAACTACACCACAATGAAAATTGGGTCCTAACCCCATAATCAAGCTCTCTCGTGGAGTCAATGTGAAGGCAGGATGAGGTAACCACCTACTTCAATACATATCCTACCCAAGTGACATCCACCAAATCTAATTGAGTTTGGCATGTGCTTGAAATATCATATTGATCATATGCAATAACTCTAAGTATGTCACAGACTCACATCTTGTTTGTATTAATTACCCCATGAATTTATGTATTTATCATTTAATTAAATAACTCGTATTCATTGTAGCCACATAATCACTTTTGATTTGAGACAATGTCGAAAGCCACTCCTTCCTACCTCTATACCTCAATCCTAAGCTCCTCACTTCCCAATTAATTAATTGGATGTGGCATGAAAAATGATACAACAAAAGTGGTATAAAAATTTGAATGTGGTCCCAAAATATTTCACAGGGAAAAATAATGAGACTTATTTTCCCCATTTTAATTGTTTCAAAATCACTCTAAATTTTAAAAAGTTTAAATAATTTTACACGTGAAAAAATAACCAACCCCTAACTCCTCCATGGATAAATGCTTGAAAATTCAAAAAAAAAAAAAATCAAAAAATGAACAAAACTCTTTTATTCATACATGCACAAAACTCATGTACATTAAAGTTCATATTTTCAATTTCTTAAAAAATTTGTCATAGTTTTTGCTTAAAAATGGCATTTATAAAAATTTACAAAACAATAGATTCCATAACACAATTTAATCAATTCATAATTGGAAATAGACCCATATGCTACAACATACGTGGTTATGGTAGTCATGAGATGAAAATTTCTAAAAAACTAAGAGAAAACAAGAAAATTACCTTCAATTTGGAGAACACCAAATTGCCAAATTCACACAATAAAAATCAATTTTCAAGAACAAATTCACACACCATGAAAATACACCTTCAATACCTTTATTTTTTTAGGCCAATTCAAGCCAACAATCCTCAAAATTAAGCAAATTAATTCAATTTTCAAATTGAGAGGAAGAGGGTTTGAGAGAAATTTTTGAAAATATATCTCTCTTTTTCTTTCAACTCCCTTTTCCAATCTCTTTTCACTTTATTTATATTTCTCCTTTTTTACCTTTTTATTTTCATTTTCCAAATTAGCATTGATATAACTAACTTAATTCATTTTAAAAATAAGGAATATTTTAAATCCTTAATTAATTTGCATATAATTTACAATGCAACTAAATAATAATTCAGATTTTATTTTTCAATTTCTTGATTCCCAAAGTGCATCATACATTATTAACATGCAGTTCAATTAACCATCAAAATATAAACAATACAATGAGAGAATATACAAACATAACCATGACACACACATTTATAGTCTAACCACACCATAAGAAAACTTTGGGATATCCACTAATATGGATCTAGACTTACATCAAGTCTCATAAGACAAGCCTTGCAATCAATTCAAGTACAATAGGGATTAGCAAAAATATTTGGCCCAATGTGACATCTTTGATATAACCACCATTGAGGAAATAACCTAAACTTGTATAATTGGGTGAAAAATTAACCTTGTAGTTGCACACTCAATTCACATGTTAAGCATTCCTACATCATATATATAATAGTTGAAGTAATACAAAGTCACCCATCATGTTACACTAAATATAAATCATATAATAAACACATTCAAAATAGCTTGACATCAATGTACATCATCCAAGTATGAGAATACAAAAACCAGTAACATTCATATTTCCAACACAATGATAATGCATTCATCTATGAATATGTATATATGTACGTATCTACAAAGATGAAGTAAAATATAACCACTCTCATATCCAAATGAGTGTGTATTACGTGCATCACGTCATATACAAACATAATCCAAATGTCAATGCAAAATTATTTTGAGAACACCTCAACAACAACAACAAAAAAAGTATAATGATCATTAGAGCTAAATATATAATTAATAGGCCAAAAATAAGGGTAAATAATGAGAAAGATTTAATAATGTACAATAACTAAATTTCAATTTGGTCTAAGTATCAATTCGTGGGCATAAACTTGCAAAAGGTGTAGTGGCTATATGTGTAAGGGTTGTAGGTAGTGAGGTGAGTGTGGATGAAATGCAACTAAAAAGACATTCATTAAAATTGCTACAAGAACTCTAATAAAAACTACTATAAAAACTATTGCAACAGTCTACTACAGGAATTGTACAGGTTGCCAAAACTGTACGAGATGCTACAGGAACTATGTAGATTGAAAACTATTTAAACTGATTTATCATAAAAAAGAATAATTAAATAAACTTGAATACATATTTTCAATCATACTTCACAAACTAATAAATTTAATTTACGAACCATAATCTACAACACTCAAATAAAATAAAATTATATATAAAAACACACAAATAAATAAAAAAATTAATGCCACTTTCATTTCATGAGAGTGGGCCCTCCCTTGATCCATGGAGTGGTTGAAACACTCTATGCTAGATACTCCTCAAAATAGTTATTACATATGTATTATGAATTCTGCACTTTTACGTGTCTTTTATTTTTTGTGCTATTCTCATATGTGCTTTTCCTATACACTACTACATTTTCTATCGCCCTTATTTCACACATTTTTTTCTCTCTATGTCGTTACATTATTTCTATGCTAACTTTTAGCCTTATTTCATTGTTGCACACCATGCTATCCTCTCTCGTAGTTTTTCTACTCTATTTATGCACCTTTTACAACTCATGGATTACAAAAAATTGACCATAGGTTTGCAACCAACAAACTGGCTTAAAACAAATAGGCTTTTTTGGCCTACGGTTATAACAACAAAATAATGTGGAAAGTTGTTTATTTTGGCTTGTGGCCATTATTATGTTTAAATCGTGGCTATTAAAAGAATGGAAATTTATTTATAGCCAACAAACATTTTATTTAGCTATACAAGAATTTATTATAATGAGAGGTTAAAATATAGCTTAAGAAAATATAAAAAAATATTTATAAACTACAAATAATTCGTTGGAAAATGTTACACCCATGGCGACAAAAAGTTTTTGTTCTCCTCCAATAATTCCAAGCCTAAAATTTCAATGGTTATTAGTCAATACAATATAATAATGAAAATAAAGTATTAAAATGGGTATTAAGGTATGTGAAAGAGGCTAGAATATGAGAGGAAATAGAACGTTTATTTCCCTCATCAATAATCACAAAAATAATCAAGTGCGAACAATAGAGGCATTACACATTGTTAACTATAATTGATTCAACACTTCAAGTTCATAATAACAAACATCTACATGCTTGCACAAGGGTACAAAGGGAGAACCAAATGCTTGTTAATTCATCAAACCTTTGCTTATTTGAATGAGGATAAGTTAGTTTCTATAAATTATGTGCTCACAAAGCTTGTAAAGGTACAAATGATCATACCTACACCTATCAAAAATAATTCATTTTCTCATATAATTATGTATTTGTCAAATATCTACAAATTTAAGATCTAAAATTATAAATTTGAGTAAATCTAGCACAATATAGATCAATGACAAGGAATTAGGATTATACATTTTGTCATTTGTACCTAGTCTTACATTTGTAGGACTCTACTTTAAATATCCACATCATTATCAAGGCCTTTACTACGATCACCCTCTTGAGTCTTGTAGAGCTCCAAGTGTAGAAGATAGGGTCCACTCTTGTCAATTTGTCTTTAATTGTCCCCAATTTAATCATAGGTTTGTCTATTAGCTCAAATTAAACTTGATCCTTGAATCTAAGTGTTGTGACATCCCTTAAAATTGAGGGTCACAATAAAAATCACCAATAAAGAATGTTATTGATGAGTAACCTTTGTCTATAATAAAAACATTTGCAGGCCACTATATGTGTTGATTTTATTATTAACCTTATATTTTTCTATTGGATGCACAAAGTTATGGATACTACAATTATTCTTACTAGACCGATTTATTGATACATCTCTAAAAAATGTAGAGGTGGAGGTAGGGATTGAGGAGATGGTAGTGGCAATAGGAGTAAAGGGTGAAAGCTCAACTATTAATCTAGCCCTACAAATGGGGAATGTTGATGAACTAGTTGAGTTAAGTAGAGAAATAAGACTTTTCATGCATTTTTCTACAATGTGGGTGAACTATTGGTAGGATTAAATTTGCATCACCATTGATGATGGATTGAAGATGGCGATAAATTTACAATTCTATTTTTGTGTGGCCCCTTTGTGCATTAGTCTTTTTGTCATAGAGAGATTTGCTATGGGTTAGATTCCTAACTCTCACAGGGCATAACAAAAGTAGACCAACACATGAAGAGGAGTCGTGGGTGGAAGAGATTGTTGACATGGTGCATGCTTCTCCTATATTTAAAAAGTGATCAAGAGTTGTTTATGTATATTTTATGTTTTATTGATGGAGTGACAACTACTTTTTATTATTATCAAAGATTATGTTATTCTTGATGTTGGTTTTGTTTGATTGTAGCTTCATTACTTTTTTAGCTTGATCATTTGTACTTTATATATAAACATGCTTCTTTGGTGAGGCCTCATATAAAAACCCCACTAATATATCTAAAAAAGAGTAACTACCAAAATATAAAAGATATATCATAATATATATAAATACTTTAATAAAATATTATTATTATAAATGTTAGTGTAGGTTTTTTATTTTCCTTATGTTAGGGAATATTTATTTTTCCTACACACATTATTAAGCTTGCTAGGCTATATTAGAATGGATAGGATGAGTACATGTGGCATAATCCATCAATTACATGTGTCACTCACACCCACCTTTGGGTAGTTGAGTCTCACACCCTCTTTTGGATTCTTATGCCACCTCTCATAACCATTTATTGTCTTTACCTGAGTAGGCATAACCATGTAATCTAGAATTTACCAAGTAGGTAAAACTCCCACCTATTATGGGTACTTCAGAGTTATTACTCCTCTTGGAATTATCTACCATTATTTTTCTATATAAACATCACTCACCCTCCCCTTGGATAGTAATATGGAATACTAGTTCAGTGCTAAGGGAGTGCTGAGTTTATTCATCTTTGGATCTCTTTACTTGTTTTCCTTTAATCATTTTGATCTTGGGTGATTTCACAACCAAATCTAACAATAAATAATAAAATTGAATTATTCATGGGATTGTCGAGATGAGGGTCAAGATAAAGTGGTTTTCACCTTCTATTAGAAGATTAAAAGTAAACTTTTATGGTGCATCACAAGGCAACTTGGGTGCCTTCAGAACAAGGTGCATAATCAGAGATGAATTCCACAACCTAATTCAAGCTATCTCAAAAAACTTTTTCCATGAACCAATAATCAGTTTAAGTTGTAAGATATTCTAGTAGAGCTAAATATTGTGAGAAGAAATGGTCAACAAGGTAGACATTGATGGATATTCTTTGATTTCCATCAAAGCAATTCAAAGACAATGGAGCTCAAGTTGGAAGTTAAAAAATATTCTTCAATATATTTGTCCACTTCTTTATAAGTTGGAAATCCTCTCCATACAACGCTATTATAGAGAAGCAAACAAATTGGCAGATGAGCTAGAAAACTATGCCATTAAGTAGCATGAGGAAACCATAACTGCTCACAAAGTGTTTGCTTGGCTTGGCTTAAGTTTATAGGAGAAGATGTAAGTAGATTAAGGATGGTGAATCCATCCAAGACTGAATGAACATCATTGCAAATTGGAGGTTCCCAATTCATTCTTTGCACACAGAAGATGACACATCAAATAACTATCTAGAATAGAGTGTGAGTGTAAAAATTCTCCCCTCTTTGGGCAATTGTAAATAATATTTTGTACCACAAAAAGAGCACAGTATAAGTGATAATAGGATGTTAGGCCTATGATGAGGTGGTGGAGTATAGGCATGATCAATACTACATTGAGCTCTTCTTGTTCAATACTATTGATGTACCAAGGAAAAGGAAGAGAAGCTAGGCAAAGTAGATGAGGGTAAACTATATCTAGCTGAAGTTGAGAAAGGGAAGGCTTGGAAGTGTAGACATCTAAAATTGCCATGAACGCATAACACATCTCGATTTCACTTATTGACATTATCACTTAATTCTTCATTTAATTAAATAATTTCTAATTATTTGATTAAATTCATCATTTTCCTCTATTAATAAATTAATTAGCATTACGATTAATTCATCATTTTTATCATTTCTTACTAATTTCCTCTTAATTGAATAATTTTGAATTGTTTAATTAAATTCAATTTTCTTCTTTCCATCATGATTAAATATTTTTTATTATTTAATTAAATCTAATTTTTCCTCAATCCCACTTGATTAAATAATTTTTAATTATTTAATTAAAAATCATGTTTCTTCTCATCCTCACAATTATAATTTTCATAATTATTTAATTCCTTAATTTTCCTCCAACTTGCACAAAGAATATTCTTTTTTCAAAAGAGTATTCTTTTTTTCAAAATATATTTTCCCTCCAAAATATCTAAATGGCATATTCCCTCCAAAAAGAATATTCCATAATTCAAATTTGAATAGATATTTTCCCTCCAAAATATATTTAACCAATTTTCCTTGAAAATAGGGATATTTTGGGCTCTCATTCAATTTCATCCATTGATCTTCTTTGATCTCCTTGATTTCCTCTCAACTGTCAATCTTGATATTTAATCTTGATCATTGATCAGATATCTGTAAATCTATAAAACAAGTAATTTCTTCATCAAATTCATTCACAATATTGATCATTGAGAAATTATTCACAATCTATATATCCTCATGAGCTTGAACAATTCATTGTTTTGAGCAAATTGAGAATCGATTGTGAGTCATAATCATCTATCTTGAGCTTTTATGTTATGGGGTATGCTTAATAGAGAAATCCAAATTCATTTGGAGCATAATCCTCTAATGGGACTAAAGGTTTGCATGTTCTTTTAGATTCAACTGCTTTGAATTATGTCTTTTCATGCTTTTCATTGAATCTTTTTGACATTGTTAACTAAATTTCATTGAGTATGGTCTAATATGATCTTTCTTTGATGATTTTTTAGTGTTTTATACATTAATTTCTTGATTTATGCTTTTTGCAACTAACCCATATTTCCCATATGATAGGAAGGTATAGATGAGTATGACAATTGGAGTAATGAAGATCTAGGTGGATTTTTACCAATGCAACAATTCAAAACCAATAGCTAGTTGAGGGAATCATCAACTATAACTTAAGAAGATTTTTGGAAGCATTTGAATGCAAATCCTTCACTCTTGATGATAGAGCAAGATCTCTAAGTGAGAATCAATTAAGGCCTTGTTTACATTTTTCACAACAATAAGTGGAGGATATGTCTTGGATGATAATAAAGAGGATGATGAGGAAGACAAATAATGTACCAATGGTTAATTCTTCTCATGTTTTCATGTCCATGTAGGGGTGCTTCTAATTTTGTAAACCCTATTTAAGGGTATTCACTTTTCAAGGGAGCTCCTAAAAATAAATAATTATAATATTATTAGTAATTTTAGTATTATATTTTTTATAATATTAATATTAAAATATTGAATTTTATCATAATAATAAAATTTAATAGTTGGTAATATAATATTATAATTTAATCAAATAATTAAAATAATTAGTATTCTAATAAAAATAATATAATAATTAAATATTATAATATAAATAATTATCAAAATATACATCTAAATTAAGATAAAATTATTGTAAATATCAAACTAATATTATAATAATGATATATTATTATGTTATTATTAAAAATAATTATTATAATATTATGATAATATAATGTTGTATAATTAATTATAATATTTTGATACTATTAGTAAAGGCAGGGTTTTTATAGGGCTTAAATTCTTTTACAATGAAATAACATAAAAGACAAGAAAGTCTTGACAAAAAATACAAAGAAATAGAACCCTACTAGTAATAGAGTTCAATAGAAAAAAGCAATTATGATAGCAAACCAACAACAATAAACTACATTGAAGATAACTCCTTCAAACCACTAATTGCTTCCCACCCTTTCCTAATATATTTTAGGTGATCTTTAATGGATTTATTGTTTAGGTCCATGACCTTTATCTCTTCTATCAATAGTTAAGAACAAGGTGGAGCCCCATTAATTGCCAACTATTTTCTCTTAAGGAAACTTTCATGTAGCATGGAAATGCTAGCAACATAGTTCTTTATAGTAGTCTCACTAAATTGGATCACCTTATTCAATGATACCATCGAAGAGATATTTTTCTCAATGTAATTCATTTTCTCTTTTAAATCATTGACCCTTTTAGAAAACTTCACTTTGACATTGGCTTCAAGAGCATCACCATTAACCTGCCTATAGAAGGTGATCATTATCATCTTCATCCTCTCATTTTAACCTTAAATTGCTTGAGAATGTTGTGTTATAAATTAAATGTCTTTAAGAGCCTTAATTTTATATTTAAGAACCTCACAAGAATAGAAAATTTCATTATCAACTTTTCTACCAATAGCATTATTATATGCTTTATTAGCCTATTAATAAGATCCTCAATCAATTTATCAAAATCAACACTAGATGGGTCACAAATAAACCTATAAGGATATTCAATCTCAATTTCTTTGTCTTTGTTTTTATGGAAGTGGAAACTTCACCAATATGATGGTTAACATCAAGGTTATGAACAACAAGAGAATTAGTGGGGACATGAGACCTATCAAGGCTAGGCCAAGTAGTGGGTCTAGTAGTAGAGGGGTTGGGTGTAACATGCTTATAAAATTAAAAGATTGGATGGGATATATTGTCATATCTCAATTTCATTGCTTGCATTTAATAATGTTGAGTTAATTGAAATATTTGGAAAATGGAATTTATCATTTAGAATTTATGGATTTGAGAAATGCAATAATATATTTGAAAAAAAAAATTATCTTGCAATTTTATGATTTAAAAAGATTTATTTCAAAAGGATTATCAGTTAAAGGTTACTGATAAAGTTGGCAAGTGCAAGAACATGTGTGTGTAGGAAACAAGTTGAAGAATGAGAACCTGGTTGAGTCAGGAATTCTTAGCCGGATGACAAAATGGTAAGAAAGAATGGAATATGGAATCTCACACACCACAATAGATTATGACATGTCTTTTTCCGTAATTGATAAATATCATTCTTGTTTATATGGATTGAAAATTTGGTTGGATAAACGATCGTGTGAAAGAAATAAATATAATGCATCCTTGTCTTACTATGTTTGTCTCAAGTTTGATATACAATGGTATTGGAAATGCACTTAAACACATACCATAATCATAAGGGAAACAATTGTATTATTTGTTCTTTTTAATGAATTTGAAAATAGATTCTTGATAGAAGAAATGGAAAAAAAATGAGTGAGATAAAATGTATGTTTGTGCAAAATTCACATAGGTATATATATGTATGTATGTATGTATGTATATACGCATATATATGTGGGTGAAACCATATATATAGATATATATAGATATATTAAATATTATTATAAATTTTAAGCCATGAGAGTGTCATTTTCATGTGTAACTCCCATAATGAATGGGGAGGAGCCAACCCCTATTATGATCAGAAAAGAAAGGAAGTGGGCGGCTAAGTGACAGTGGGTGGCGAAGGAATAATGAACACTACCTCCAAAGATAGTAAGAAGATATTCTCAGTCAAAGGGGGTGATTTGATGGGGGAAAACTAGCAAAAGGGGGTGATTTGATGGGGGAAAACTAGCAAAAGTAGGAGATTTTTTGAAGGAAAAATCAATAGAGAGAAGGGGAATGACTTAACAGGGGGGGCTATTGCTAACTTTCATTGAGAAAAGTACTAATATTTTTGCATCGAAGAGAGGTAATCTCGATGATGCATTTGAAGTTTCTTTTTTCTATTAATTGGCATTTGTTTGCATGCTCTATCATGAAGAAGTCGAGTATTTTATTTGTGTCGATTTGCTTAAAACAATGCTCTTGATATGTAAAAACCAGTGGCTCTAGATTAGTGTTAATGGCACTGTTCAATCAACCCCCATTTTTATGTTTGTTAGCCCTATTTAGGGGCTAGGCCACCATGTTGAGCTTATTTTCTTGGATACCCAGCATGCATGGGTATCGAGTCAAATACCCGCGACGGTTCTTTCTCGAATGAAGCATTTTCCTTGAAGTCGTGGTCGTTCGACCCAGCTTATGTTGTTACTTATCATTATCGGGGTAAACCTTGCCTTGTATATTTCATTGTTTAGAAGGACACCATTTGGCGTTCGATGTAATGTCTGTGAATATTTTTAAAAGGTCGAATGGATATTACTGTTTAATTTTTGATGTTCTTTAGCACTATGTGAGCGCCTAGCTATTATTGATCGAATGATTATATCGTTCGTTATTATTCTACCCATTGATGAATGGAACACATCAATTAATCTTGTATTATGTTTATTTCACCCACCATTTCGTGTGGTATATGCGGCCATTCAATCCCTACTTTAGGCATGGGTTGAACGATGAACTCATCATCCCCATTTTATGTTTATAAGGTGTCAATACAAATTTCAGTTTAATTTGTTTATCATGTGGAGTATGAACGATGCTATCATTCAGGGTTAACCCACAGCTAAGCGTTGTAAATGTTCCTTACATGAAAGCAATGCATGAAGATATGTTGTGCTGCCAGAGTTGGGCCATCTCAGGCCACAGCTTCATGAATCCTTGAATCATCTCTTTCATTATAATATGTGTATATGTATATATATACATAGATATATATAGATACAGATACACCGCCATTTTCTTTTCCAAATTTCAAAGGGTATAAAACTCTATTTCTCATAGATAAAAGATGCCTTTACCATATGGTCGACTGAACCATAGCACATAAGCTAATAGGAAGATGAAGGTACTAAATGATAACTGATAGCATGTTATCAATTACACGATAGCATGCTTATTGGTATCTTTATGTGAACATTATTACTATTAGAATAGATAAATCAACATTAAAGTGAATTGATTCTTGAATGAGTGATAATTTGGAGAATCAAAACTGAATGTTATGTGAACATATTTTGGATGGAAATAGAATGAATACATAACCTTTCATTGTTTCAGAGTGATGGATATTTTTTTATGATAACTTTGTTTTATTCACTAGAAATGGTTATTCTTGATCTTGTAAATCATCCATGTTCTATTTTAAATTGAATTACGATCCATATGAGATAAGTGACTATTGTTTAAATGATTCCTTTTGCATCTTATTTGCATTTAGTTGTTATTAAAGGATCAAATGGAATATCATAACGAAGTTGATACTTTTTCTGAATATGGAAAATCTGTATCTAAGGAAGATTTTTGTTTTATTATTTAGAATGTAAATGCATATTCCAAACTGTGCTTATTTCCAGGAATATATGTGTACATGCATAAATGTTTCATTTATGCACGTGCACATACATGTGGTCTACCTTCTTATTCAATGCAAATCCAAGATGAATGGAAGGAATGTTTCTCAAAAGAATGTTGTATGTCACAATTGCAATAGACTTAGAATTATTGCTAAGTTTTGTAGAAGTAGAAATACAAGGAAGGATAATTCAGTAAAGAGAAATGAACCAATCAAAAAGGTTGATCCAGTTGAAGTAAAGAAGGAAATGGAAAAGATTTGGAGAAAGAAGGAAGAGATGAAAAACAAGAAAGAATTTGTACCGTCCTCATGTGTAGATGTTTCCTCTAGAAACTAAGCCAAGAGCTATGGCTTAGGGGGAGCTTTAATGGATATCTTTTATCCCCTACCAAAAAAGATGTGTTGCAGTTTGAGCACGAAGATATAAGATGAACAACAACATGTTTGATCTATTAGTAAAATTTTTGGAAGAAAATATGGTACTACAGAAGATTGCAGAGCTTTAGAAGTTGAATGTGCATACAGTTTTAGGGTTTCCAACTTTATGATTTAAAGAATTTATTGTAGAATTTTGGTAGTTTAAAGGGTTATAAGAAAATTTTCTAAGGAAAATTCATTTCACCAAAGGCATTTGAAGAGGAGAAGAGAAACAAAAAGAGAATTTGAAGAGTTCAGAATGAATTGAGTTATAGAGCATCGAAACCCTAATTTGGTGAACAAAGTTAAAAAGGTATTTCACAAATCTTGCATGCCCTAGTTTGCATAAATTTGTGTTTAAAAGTAGTTTGAATTCATATTAAAATGGATAAACCTAAGGTTGTATAAATTTCAAGGAAACCCCAACCTAAATTTAAGAGATACCCTGCAAAATCCATAGAAGATGACCCTCTAGGTGCTTTCTCGCACATTTTGTATGGGTCTTATCAACTGAGGATATTAGGGCATACATTCATGGAAATATGGAAGAGAATTCTCTTGGAAAGTTTAGGGACATATGGGAAAATGAGTTAGTTGGTGAATATTTTGCCCTTCAACCGAAATACAAAACTCTAGATGAGAAGAAACTAGATGTGTGGCAATGATTTCATAATTTCTTCTATGGTATCAAGTGGATTAGAATGGATCACAACAGAATTCATGATCAATTCATCTAGACTGATATACCTCATATGATCACAAAAGAGGTGATAAGAGAAATCATCAGTTTGTGCTCCACTAGACCCGTCCTAGTTCTGAAATTTGTTAAAAACAAAGAGGTAATGGAGAAAACTGGTGCAAAATTTGATCAGAGATCCCTTGCTATAAATCCTATCAAAAACCCTATTGTTAGGTACGCTTTCATGGTTATTCGGTACAAGATCTACTTTACTAACCAAGATAACTCAGTCTTTGCCACCACAATCAATGTGGCACATGATATGGTAGAAAAAAGTGTAGATTATGACTTGTGTGAGTTGCTTAGGAAACAATTAATGAAAAATATAAAGGAGATCAAAAAGAAGAAATATGTGTTTAAATATGGCACCTTGGTAATATGCTTACTATTCTAATTTTTGAAAGAGGTTCCTATAATTGGAAAGGTTAACTGGGTAATTGGAAGGCCCATTGCACATCAAATTGCAGACTACATGAGGAGCCTTGGAGATACCAATGCATAGGATGATGCACTTACTAATTTCTTCGTAGTATTTTAGAGAAGAATGCATGAAAGACAGAGAATTCCTCAGTCCATTGTGGAAAAATACAAAAGTGATATCACATTCTTGGTTTCCATGGATCATTGCATTATGGAGGCAATGGAACCAACATCAATTTGGGTTCTTGATTTAGGTTATGAAGTGACAGAATAAAATCTAAATTGCTATGTAGATATTCTATTGGAATAGTCCTAAGGATACAATGAAACCAAGGTATGGGAATTATGAAGAAAAGTCCATGGAAGTTTACCTGGAACAAAAGAAACCCGTTATGAAAAGGAATGTGGACAAAATGGTTGACATATATGCCCATGAATGTGGAATTTCAAAGGAAAAGGTACGGTATGCTAGAGAGAGAGCCAGGGTAGATATTGTATGCAACCTAAAATGGTCACCTAGACTTTGGGCCCCATTTATTTAATTTGTCAACATCAACTTTCTGAATCAATGATTGTCACATTTTCAAATCAAATTTCTTAATCAATTCATAACTATTTCAAATGTTTCAATTTTCCCTAAGGTTTGAATGCTTCATTAATTTTATTTAATCAAAAGAAATAAATCCCTTTTAATAAATAAAATAATGCTATTTAATTGAAGTTAATATTACTTAAATAAAATGATGCTATTTAATTAAATCTATTTTTAATTAAATAATTTTATTTTATTTTATTAATATTCATTTCTAAATTACATAATCTTATTTTATTTTATTAAAAGAGATATTATCATCTTAAATTAAATAAAATAAATGAAATATCCTCTCAAGAATATCTGTGATGAAAAAAAAAAAATCAGTTAAAAGGGAAATAAACTAAAAAAGAATTCCAATCAAGATTTGTTTCTATTTTTCTATTTATCCCACATTGCTTCTGAATTTTCCTTCAATTCCACTTTTGCCTATAAAATGAGCCCTCTCATTCTCATTTAAAAATCACGAATTTTTACATCAGACTTATGCTACAAATTTGAATTTTATCATTTGAGATTACATTAGTTTGATTATATAAGCATCTTATTTTTAGAGCATATAGTTTAATATTACATTTTAGCTTAATCTTCATAGTAGATTAATTTGCAAAATAATTCATTTATGGCATTGCATGTAGATTAAGTTTCATTTCAATAAATTAGTTTGGTTTATTACATTTTACAGCCATTTAGATTAGTTTTCATTGTTGCATTGCAAGAACAGGATTCATGGAGATTGGCATTCTTGCTTCTCCTCTTTGAATCTCTCGTTCCGAGATTGTATTTGCAGGGGTACAGGGTTAATCTGAGGGCCACAATATCAATCCCTGCTCTTCTCGGATAGAGAGCTGTGAATTGATTTGCAAGGACTCATTATTGAGTATCCTTGCATGCAAGGATTCACAGAAGTATAACATATTTTCAGTTATACAGATATGAGTCCTGGAGAAGCTTTAGGTAGCTTAAGGAGATAAGGGAGAACAAGTACCACTCCACCATATGTTCAAAAGTCCTCTAGGGCTTTACCATTTGTTGGAGAGGAGAAAACCTACTGCTAGTCCTCCAGTAAGGGAGAAATCCCCTCCAATTGTGCATGCCACCAGGAAAAAAAAAAAGACCACCACTACTACTGCCCCTACAAGAAGAGTCAAACAAAAAAAAACAAGAGAGAAAGGAATAAGCATTAATGTTGCAGAAGAAGAAGAGTTGGAAGAAGAAGGACCACAGTTGGTCTAGAGAGGAAGGAAAGAGGCTTCACAAGGTGAAGCTAGTGGTAAGAGAAAAAGAAATGATGCTAATACTGAAAGTGAAGAAGATATTAAGGAAGAAAAGAAAATATTTGTAGTTCATTTGAGAGAAAAAAAGGAAGAGGTTGCTAAGAAAGTTTCACAAGAGAAGAAGAAAGAAGCCAAGAAGGCTTCTCTAGAGAAGAAAAAGAATGCGGAAGCAAAGAAGACTCTGGTGGAAAGTAAGAAGCATAAATTACCAGAAAGGCCTCATTCCCTAATGAAGTTAGAGGCACTTTTTAATAGCATAGTGTAGAATGATATGTTGAAGGAAACTATAGAATTGTACAAGGAATAAAATGAGGTGGACAAGGCCAACATTATTGAGGCTATTGTCAAGTACATTGTGGTACTTGAAGTAGATATGAAGCATATTAGAAAGGATATTCTTGATGATGTATGGAACATCTTGCTAAAAAGAAGGGAAGGAGCTATAAGTGAACATGAAAGGATAAAAGATGAAGCCTTGGAAAGAGTTAGTGCTCCACTATTAGAAGATGATAGAGCCACATTGGCTACTGTATTTAGCAAGGAGATAAGAACCAAAAAAATGGTTACTACCCTTATGGGTAAGGACAAAGATGACCTTGAAACGATCTAGAAAGCATGCAATGATAAATCTAAGGAGATTCTTTAGAAGTTAGGATTACTTTTGGTAGCAGAAGAGGTAATGAATGTTGATACCAATGCTCTGAAACCCAATATAAAGGAAGAAGTACACACAGATGATGCTCAAAATGAGCATGAGGTCAATGAAGAAGATGCATTGGATAACACCCCTCCAGAAGTGGAGGATAAGATAAAATAAAATGAAGAAGAAGCAATGATCAGAGAAGACACTGCAAAGGAATCTACTAATCTTTCTTTGATATGAAATGCTACTCCTCCTTCAGCACAAAATGTTGAAGTTATTCCTCCAGAAAATACATAAAACACTACAGAAGAAGTGAATGTAGATAAAGATGATGATGAGGAAAATATTGAAGAAGAGAAAGGTGAAGAGAAGGAAGAAAAGCATGAAGAAAAGGAAGAAGAAGAAGAAGACAAGGACAAGGATGCATCCAGAGATGCAAAAAAGAATGAAATTATTGACTCTAGAAAGGTTGTAGATGAAAAGAGTAAGGTTGTGGAGACTACAAAGTCTCTTGGTGAATCTTCCAAATCATCTAGAGATTCTATGAGAAATCTATTAAGTGTTCAACCTAGTTTCCAACCTATTTTGTCATCTTAGTTGCTGTAGTTTCCCATGCAACAGGGAAGAGTTGATCTAAACAAGATCTCTCCTATCCACAAGCTTTAACTAGGAGACTTGTTTCATACATTCATAAGGAATGAGATAATTGAAACTCATCAGAAGAGCAAAGAACTCATTAATGTGGTATTCAAAGCATTTCAAGAGATCATACTAGGATCAAACATTGACACCACTTTATCTAGTATGGAAAACTTTAAACTACTCATTAATTCATTTAAGTCCTATGCATCCAGACTAAAGGAAGAGGCTAAGAAAGAAGTAGAGAAGAGATTGAGTGACAAAATAATGATGGAGATAACAAAGAGACGTGTTGTTGCACACAAGAAATTTTTAAAATTATTGAAGGATGTTGAAGGTAGTGTAGATGAGGCGAAGGCACTACTCCAATATGGCATGAAGTGGTTTGGAGCCACATAGAACATAAAGAAGGAGATGAAATCTATTGAGTCATAGATTAATGTTGCCTCTAGTGCATATGACTCGGTTGTTGACCTCACCAATGTCACAAGGAGAAAAATTGAAGACCTTCATAAGAAATTCTTCCAACTACAAGCACAAAAAGAATATCTTATACTACAGTTTGGAGAGATCAGGGATTTGTTAAATCCCAAAATACTATTCGTTTCTAAGGCACTTATTAGTTCAGACAAGGAAAAAGGAATAAATCTGGTACTTGGTTCACTGGAAGAAGGAGAAGAACTGTTATTGGAGTTTGAGACTCAGATCAGGTTACTTGCAAAGTCCAAGCAAGAATGGGAACATGGTAGGCCTACTTGGGAAGGTTAGGTGAAGAAATTACAGGTGTCAACCACCTCCGATTGACTCATTTTCTATCTTTTTATGCATTTATGTTCAGATTACTTGTATATATGCAGACATATAGAGTTTCATTTCAGTATCTTTTTGAGACCTCTACTTTGATACATGACTCAAGGGGAGTCAATTCTTTTCACAACTGTATACATGGCTACATAGTTCAGGGGGAGTTTCGGTAATGAATAAGAACAATGTATATAGGCACCCTTTGCTCTTGATGTCAAACGAGAGAGTATTAGAGAGAATGTTTGGAGTTTTTTTGGCATGTTGTTGTAGACACTAAAAATTGTCCTTCACCTATGAACCCACCTTTTCATATCAATTCCTCCTTCTACTTGCATAATTCAATAATTTTAATTATTCAATTATCTTTTAAGATCATATTCCTCTATTAATTAAATAATTCTTAATTATTTAATTAATTCATTTCTTCCTTTATTCTTCCCTTGATTAATTAAATAAATTTTGTTTATTTAATTATGTCACTAATTAGCCCCTTCCTTTTTATAATTAAATAAATGCTTATTTATTTAATTATTTTCATTTTTCTACTATAATTAAATAATTATTTAATTATTCATTATCCTCTTCATCTATAATTAAATAAATTTTATTTATTTAATTATTTACTAATTTGTCATTTTCATCCACTTTTTAATTAAATTATTATTTAATTTAAAAGTCAACATGTCACATGTCTTTAAATAATGCTTTTATTATTTATTTATTCACCTTCCCTCCCAAATTAAATAATTTTATAATTATTTAATTTTCTCCAACAACCTCTTTTTTTGTGCCAACCTCATTATATGTGACATTCTTATCTTCTCTTGTCTCATTCATTTTCCACCCTTGATTGAATTATCTTATAATTCAATCTTGGCCATTGATTAAGACATCTTATTGACATCCAATCTCAACCATCAATCCAAATCAAACCTTGCCTATAAATCAACCCTCTCATAAGCCATTTGGGGGGTTGATTCTTCAAGTATCCTTATGTTGCCAAAATCATTCTTGAATCATTCATCCATTTCTATCTATCATCTCCATCTCAATGTTATGTTGTTGAATTGAGCAACCAACATATCAAATCAATTGAATAATTCATCCATCATTGCATCTATTTGAGGTATTGAAGATTTGGATTAGGTAATGCATGTTATTGTTTTATCATTTTTTATTTTATCCAAATTTTTTATATACATTTTGGTGAACCCGACGTGAACCCCCTAACTGATTTTTAGCTCAATAGTTTGAATTTTTTTGAGGAATTTTGGAGTTGGATCCTTTTTGTTGCAAGTTTTGTTAGCTTTTTGTTGCAGGTTTTGCATCATTTTGGGACAAAACCCTAGTTTTCAAAGATTCAACCATATCTCTCAAATGGTTGTAGATATTTTCATAAAAAAATGTCTACATGTTGAGGACAATATCAAGAGATTCTAGTTCATAAATCATATTTTTTGGAGCTTTTCTTAAAAAAAATCATATTTTTTCTTATTTTTCATGAAAAATAAATTTTGAGAGAAAATTAGCGAATGTTTTGGATATTTTTATATTTCTGGAAAGATATTTAAATTCTAGTAGGGGTCTATTCTTTATTTTTTTAATTTGGATGAAAAATAATTAGACAAAAAATAGATCTTTGAAAATTAGGGTTTTACAAATATTTGCTTATATCTCACAAACGATTGCAGATCTTTTCACAAAACTTTTTCTGTAGATTTGGGATGACGCCAGGCGCCTTCAGTCCAAAAATAATAATTTTGGGACCTTTTTTGAATTTTTTATAATTCTTTAATGATTTTTCATTAAAAAAATTAATGTTGGGTGCAAAACAACAAATTTTGGCATTTCTTTACATTTTTGGAAAGCTTTGGAAATTTCAGTAAAGGTCTATTCTTTGTGTGTTTATTTTTTATACAAAAAACATTTCCAAAAATCAGATTTGTCTTAACTAGCTAACCCTCTAATATTAGTGATCAATTATCTTGTTAGGGTTTTGGCTTTGTTGTTGGTTTTGTGAATGTGCAAAAAAATAAACACTTCAAAAGACAAATTGGATCAAGTGGACAAAAATTTGGAGCTAAAGAAATGAACATTTGCATTTGGGGCTTTAAAATGAACATCTTGCTTGCAATCACACTTTGAAATTGGGCTTAAAAAGAACCATTGTCTTTCATCACACATTTTGGATTTGGGTTGAAAAGAACAAGTGCTTCCATTGTTTTCTTACACACATTTCACTTCTAAAGGGAAATTAACAACTACGAGTGTGAATCAAGTGTGTGTCCTCTAAAAAACCTCACTTGGTTCGCTTTTGTCATACCCTTCTTAGGAGGCTTGCTTGGAGTACACACCCCTCCAAGGGATGACCTCAATCAAGGTGTGAATCAAAAGACACGCTTCTTTGGGAGTTAAAATCTTGTCACTCTTTTCTAAGCCCCAAAGAACTTTATACCTTTAGGAAGTGAAGGTGAAGGGTGGTTTACCCCTTTCTCCCACTTGTATGGCAGGATTTTTCTTTCAAATCATTCCTTAGTCAACCTTGTGCAAACTAGTTTGAGACCTAATTGGCCATACCCCACTTGACTAGTCATAGGGCTTGTTGATGTGTCTTCCACATGTGCTTCTTTAATAATCATCATTACATTCTTTAAATTTCAAAATTCAAACTTGCTTATGTGTCTTGCGTGAGTGATTCATGTGTGCACATGTGTGATCATTCATTTAAACATTTCCAAATCAAGCTAAACACCAAACACATAAATACAAGTCACTCTACACGTTCTTCCAACACATTCATATCCAATCACTTTCATCTTAATCACCCTTCTTAGCCACATCATATTCACTTCATCCTAATCGTATCCTAGTCATCATTCCTCATCATTCCACCTTGTCCTAATCACATCCTACTCATCATTCATTCATCCTAGTCATCATCCTAATCAATCAAATTTATGCAATCTTGTCATTCCTAATCATATTCAAGTCATCCCAATCCAATCCAAATCATATCCTTGTCATTCTACATCATATCTTAATCATCCTAGTCATTGTCCTATCAATCAAGTCACCCAATCTTGTCATTCCACATCATTCCTAATCATTCTATCCAAATCATTATCCTAATCATCATTTCGCATTGATCTCATCCTACCTATTCCTAATCATAGTCCAATCATATCTTCATCATTCAACTTTCATTCTAATCATCAACCCTAATCATTCCTAATCATCCAATCTTATCATCTCAACATCATCATCAATCTAGTCCTAGTCACCACTTGTCAAAATGGTCTTATCATAAACAATCCCAATCCTAATCATAAGCCCAAAGTCATAATTCAAGGGGGCTATCCCTCTAGTCTAAATCATGAGACAAAACCTAAGCCCAAGATCATAATTCAAGGAGGACCTCTCCCTAATACTAATCATGAGAATAATCCAAGACCTAAAATCACACTTCGAAGGGCCCCTCCTCCTAATTCAAATGATGACAAGAAATATGAGGGACAAAATGACATAAAACGATGTAAAGACATGTGTGACACCATATTAGAAGACATAGAAAAAAATATCATTCACATACTTCACAAAGCTCAAACAAGCCAATCACCTTTAAGCCAACAAACCATTCAAGCAATCCATAACATGATCCAAAAATTTCAAACAAACCAATCACCTCAAATGCAAAAACTTATAGCAAAATCCCAATACCTCATGGCCACTTGTCAAATCCAACAAGCACAACATCCATTCCAATCACCACATCAGCAAATTTTGCCTCAATCCTATGTGTCACCTATATCATCATATCAATCTCATCCATCCACATATCATGTTACCCCTTCATAAACCTATCACACCTCTTCTAATTTCAACCCTTATCCATATCAATCCACCTATCAACCATTATCCTATGCAACCCCTCCATAATTATCACAACAAATCATACCACAACAATTCCAAACACCATTCCAACCTCAACACATTCAACCACAATCCTATATGTCACCTTCATCATCATTCCAACCAAAACCACCTACCTATCATGTCAATTCCACATCAGCATATCCACCCACATCACAAAAAGAACATAAGATCCCAAGTCCACCTTGGCAACAAAATCAAGATCCTTTCAATTCTTATGCTCCATTTGACAAGGGGAACACCAATCTAGTTCATGCACCTTATAACTTTATCATACCACCATCCAATCAAATGTCTATCCCTAAGCCACCATTTCCTAGTCCTAATCCTAAGCCTATAACACCATCCACTATCATTGTCTATCCACTATATTATCCATCTACCCATACACTTGCAAAGGATGTGATCCAATGGCTACTAGCATGGAATAGACCATCCCCATGTCAAGCACCCATTAATGAGCTTACCAAAGAACCTTTGAATGCCATGCCTATTCCTCCAACCCCATCATGTAGCCTCCCCCTTGAGCCTATTCAAGAGTCTTCCCCATTGAGCCTAAGTCAACCTCCATCATGTCTCCATGTTGTTAATCATCTAGAACATGTTGATCCCATTCAAGGGTCACCCACTTCCACTTCCATTCAAGCAAGCCAAGAGTTATGTCAAGAGCATTATCCTAAGCATGAGGAAACATTAACCTCTCATTCTAATCAAGATCGAGGCCCATCTAATGATACCACTCAGAACATACTTGGTCCTATTTATGATCAAGCTCCCCTCTATGATCTTACCTATGATCAAGAAGGCCATGATGATCCTCTTAGAAAGCTTTATGCATTCCATGGTCAAGAGCCTATCACTTCACCTATCCATGAGCAAGAAATCTCCATTGCTCCTATCCACCCCCTACCTAGCCCTATCCATGATCCATTGGCATCCACTTCCCTTGATGAGACATATTCCTCCCAAGAACACATAGAAGATCAAACAAATACCTTGGATCTAAGTGAATACAATGCTAATCAAGATCCTAATGATCCTCCATCACCCACTATTGACCCCATTGCAAGTCCTCCATCATATCCTATTGGTCTTTCCACCCTCAATCATGAATATTCCTCCTTAGAACAACAAAAACCATTATCTTCCCTTGCTTCATTTTCTCCATCCAATAAGGAACTCGTGTCTAGTGTTCCGCCTACACCTATTCTTGTTGTCCATTGCATACTCCAAAACATGAACCATGAAGGTAAAGGTTTAGACCTTCATGAACAAAGTATTTTAGAGCCCATTCATGTCAAATTCCCTCCACACTCTTATGGCCTTGGATATACACCCCAAGGACACCAATATC
The DNA here is from genome assembly GCA_007258455.2 of Sequoia sempervirens. NCBI lineage: Eukaryota > Viridiplantae > Streptophyta > Pinopsida > Cupressales > Cupressaceae > Sequoia > Sequoia sempervirens. The sequence goes on along the minus strand of VDFB02007386.1, from coordinate 15,413 downwards.
AAGATGTTGGTACTTCCTCCATGCCTCCTAAGTCCACTTTCCATCATAAATCCTATCATACACCTAAAACATATGTTGTCATCCCTCCCCCATCATCCTACAAATGTTAAAAGCATGTGACCGTACACCTTCCACCATCAACCTTGCAACCATTGCTTCCAACTCCTAATATACCTCCACCCACTTTACCACCATTACTCCCAACACCTAATATCCCTACCACCCAACCCTCTTATCCATTTATCCATAAATACCCTAACATTCCTAATCATGACCAACAAATTCATACATTGTCTAAATATGAAGCTTCCACTCATTCCACCTATCTCATGGGATTCAAAAGCAAGAATTTCAATGCCTCTACCTATAAATTAAAAAATCCTAAAAATCCTCATGCCTTAGGGCATCAATGCAAAGAGTCAAAGCAAAATAAATTCAAGTTATATAAGCCCATACCTCCAAAAGTAAATGCAAAAACTAAAATGGTTTGGATCCCTAAGAAAAAGGAAAGCAAATCAAATGAGGAATCTACATCGCAAAAATCTCAACCATCCCCTTACATCCAAAATGCACATTCTATTCAAAAATTACAAAAATCCCAAAAGCCAAACAAAAATCATAAAAATACTAAGTCTATGTGGGTACCAAAAGCACTACATCCACCACCTCCTAAGCAAACATCTCCATTGCTTCCTACACCTCTTCCACATCAAAGTCTTCAACGTTTATCACAATGTGTGCAACCATTGGTTATGGCTCCCTTCCATTTCACAACAATTCCACATACCTCCATCCCCTCACCCTTCACTCATTATCCTACATATCTCCCCCACCACCTTCCTATGGTCCATGCTTTTGGCTAAGCCTCCCCATTCATCTTTTTCATAAGCTACATATAATCCCTATCATCTTCCCTACATAACCTGTATCATAATCCACTATTTTCCTCCATAATCCACATCATAATCCATCATCTACCTACTCCATCTCCCTTTCATGTCATCCCTTCCCAACATCTATGAGCATATTGACATTTGACATGGTCCATGTGATGACATCCATCTCTAGTGGGACTACCACCTTTCATGGAACTAGACACTTGAGTCCCTCTTATCCATATTCCCCTTCTCCTATCCAAAAAGTCAAAAAGTCAAAAAAAAAAACTAAAAAAAAAATTAAAGAGAAATCCCTTCTTCCAATGGTTAAAACTTGGTAAATAGGTGCCCTAGATAAGTACCATGATGAAAACCTGGAAAACAAGCGTCATGTGTAGGTTGATCTTCTATGTCACTTACACTTGGGGGCACAATGTCTTATCTATCCAACCTATCATTTTCATGTCATATCATTCCCATCCTACCTACCATCTTTATCTATCATACATACCTATCATATTGATTCCATTCATCCTCCCTTATCCTTTTGATATTGATGAAGATATATGGGAAAAGTTTTGAAACATGCTTTGGATATCTTTTGATATACCTCATCCTTCCAAACAATCCTATCATTATCCTATTGTCATAAGCTTTGTCATGAAAAATCCTGAGTATTGTACCTAGAATGGGGCATGTTATTCCTATGTGACATAGTCTTTTGGGATCGCATCCTTGCTCTCTTATGATGCATACATCCATTCCATCCATCCATCTATCATAAGCCTTTTATCCCTTATCCTATCACCCACCCTTCCATCCATCAATCCCATATATCTCCTTGCACCTAGACTTGGTTTTCCCTTGTCATTGTTATCTAGCACAAAGGTTACCCAAATTTTCATCCATTGACACCTCAAAACATTTCAAATATACAAAAAAATCAAAGCATTCTCAAAACCCAAAAAAAAAATCAAAACATTTTAAAAATCCAAAAAAAATCAAAACATCTCAAAATCCAAAAATCAAAATATCCCCAAAAATACAAAAAAAATGGAAAAAGGTCCTAGAAAAAGATAAAAAAATCAAATATCCATAAAAAAATCCAAGCAATAAAATAAAACCAAATTATTTCTTCCAATCAATTCTTCAAAACAATTCAACACATCAATTCAGCTCCTTCAAATCAATCTTCAAATTATCAATTAATCAATCCAATCAATCTAAATCAATCCAATCACATCAATTCTTCTATTCAATTCATCACATCCTTTCATACAATCAAATCATCAAATCAATCATCATATCATTCCAAACCACTTCTTCAAATCAATCCAAGCAATAATCCAAATGCAAGTCAATCCTTAATCTATACCAATCAAGTCTATCAATCTTGCCAAATTATCCAATCACATCCTTTGGTCTTGATCCTAATCTTGTTGTAAACCAAATCAATCAAAGTCAATCAGTCATCCTTGTGTTGATCTAGGGATATGGTGTTCCCCAAAATGACAACACTATCATCATCTATCATCAATCACAATCAATCAATAAATTACTCATCGGTTTGCAGCTTGACAGGAGCAATACCTTGTTTGTTTTTGTATCATTTGTACATGCTTAATTGCTTGCTTGTGTGTGTTATCATTTTTATCTTGCATTTTCATAAAAACCGAATTATTCCAGCTAATATTCATATCTTGTATCTAGACAAGGTTGTATTATGTTAGGGTATGAGACACATCATCACCTTGGTCCTTATACCTCGGTGCATCATGTCTAGTGTTACATCAAACATCATGGTTGCTCACTTTCTTGCAGAATAACATATCATTCATCTCCTTCATCCACCTCCTATTTTGCATCATTCATCTTGTCCCTCCTTATCATTTCATTTTGAGAGCATACTCGTGTTCTTTCAACCCACCTATCCTCTCGAGGGGGCATCATCATCCCATCATCCTCTTATTCTTATATCATCATCATCCCACTCTTATTTCATCATCATCCTATTCTTATATCATCATCATCCCACTCTTATTTCGGAATCATCCTATCTTTCTATCACCATCCATTTTCATCTATCCTTACCTTAGCTTCTTTGAAATGATGTTACTCAACATAAATCTCATCATCTCGAACATCATCTCAAAGAGGGGAAAAATGTAGACACTGAAAATTGTCCTTCACCTATGAACCCACCTTTTCACATCAATTCCTCCTTCTACTTGTATAATTAAATAATTTTAATTATTTAATTATCTTTTAAGGTCATATTCCCCTATTAATTAAATAATTCTTAATTATTTAATTATTCATTATCCTCTTCTTCTATAATTAAATAAATTTTATTTATTTAATTATTTGCTAATTTGTCATTTTCATCCACTTTTTAATTAAATTATTATTTAATTTAAAATTCAACATGTCACATGTCTTTAAATAATGCTTTTATTATTTATTTATTCACCTTCCCTCCCAAATTAAATAATTATAATTTTATAATTATTTAATTTTCTCCAACAACCTATTTTTTTGTGCCAACCTCATTATCCATGCCATTCTTATCTTCTCTTGTCTCATTCATTTTCCACCCTTGATTGAATTATCTTATAATTCAATATTGGCCATTAATCCTTATCATTGCCATAATTTTTCCCTAACCCTATTTCATACTACAACTTTCAATCTTGGCCATTGATTAAGACATCTTATTGACATCCAATCGCCACCATCAATCCAAATCAGACCTTGCCTATAAATCAACCCTCTCATAAGCCATTTGGGGGGTTTATTCTTCAAGTATCCTTATGCTTCCAAAATAATTCTTGAACCATTCAACCATTTCTATCTATCATCTCCATCTCAATGCTATGCTGCTGAATTGAGCAACCAACATATCAAATCAATCGAATAATTCATCCATCATTGCGTCTATTTGAGGTATTGAAGGTTTGGATTAGGTAATGCATGTTATTGTTTTATCATTTTTTATTGTATCCACATTTTTCATATACAGTTGCTATCAATGAAAAAGGGGGAGATTGTTGGAAGATTGAGAAGATTGTCATAGATGATGCCAATTGGAAACATGAGCATGGATAAAGTTCATAACGATGTAATACGATTTTTTCATTGATGTCAACATTATTTCGGATCACTTTGGGTTATCTTAACAAATTTTTGAGGTGTTGAGGAAGTCATTTGTGCAAGGAGATTTGGTTTAGAAAGATCAATTGTGTGGAAATCTAACTAAGTGTCAGAATTGCCAGTTCAGTGCAACAATGTATTGGTTTTTGGGTCTGCACCACTCCCCAAAAGAATATGTCACTCTGTGATTCTAACCTAACTTTTTGGTTGTTAGATGCAACTAAATCCAATATTTCATCCGGTTTGGTGAAGTACTCTAGGAGATGTGAATGATAGAGTCTGGTCTGGCATTTCACAGTCATTTCCTATACAATGTGTTTGTGTGGGAGATTTTGTACTCCTCCACAGATGAGCTTTTGATGTTGTGGTGTTGAAGATAAGTTTCTAGATGTTAATTGAGCTTGAATTCTATATGGTAACATGTTTTGAGGTCCACATATTGTGAATTGGGTGAACAGTTGAAGAATTTTTGTTTAGGTTCTATGGCATGCCAACCTAACACATTTGATGAGTATGTGAAGGGTTAATATGTGTTGAGCCTTTATGTGGGATCCATTTTAGGTCCATGCTAACCTATCTTAAGGAGTTTTAAATTTTGAATTGTGGTGCAAAGTAGGGAGAATACGTTTTGGGGCTGACAAGTTAAATTTTGTGTGTTACATCTAATTAAGCTGACCTAATTGATCTTACACTTGATATGGATATATATGCTAGATTTTTTTTTGTGTTTTGGTACATGACATGATAATATGAATGTGAGATACGTGATGTGAACTTTAATCAGAGTAGTGAGAATTGATTTGTAAAGTGTGTGAATGCAAAGTAGAGCAAAGCATTGATCCAGATCAGTGTAAAGATTGTTATTGTGCTTCATTGGAACTACATTCCTGCATATTGTAGATGCATTTATAACAGTTCAAAATAGGTTGTGATCCATCTTCTTTCTTCTATCTTTTTCTCTCTGGTCAGTGAGTCCACCTGCAGTGAGCACTTCTATAGTATACTATAACCGGTTATAATATATTGTGAGCTAACCCTCACTGTGGTTGTTCCCATTTTGGGTTTTCCATGTAAAAATATTATTGTTCATGTGTTATGTGATGTTGTGGATGTTTTATGATTTCTTTCCTTATAACAGTTAAATATGCCTTGGTAGTTGGATGACTAATGTTTGAATGGTTTAATAGAATATTGATTCACACCCTATCAATACTTCGAGTGTTCAACACTACATACATATATAGTTTACCATATTGTTTCTTGTTGTCACTTGCAAACAATATCTTCCATATTACCCTCCATATACACTAAGTTGCTTAAATATTTGTAAAATTGAGGTGATCACATTCATAGGAATTTAATTTGTGTTATCTTGGTTTTAAACACGCCTGGGATTAAGATCACACATATTTGATCTTCATTCCATTATTTCCATTTGACTTCCCATGGAGGTCAAAATACCAAATTCGAGCTTGACCATTTTGGAAAGCTCCAACGAAGTCATCCTATTTCTCTCTATACTAGATAAAATTATTTTTTAAGGATCTATTTGTATGGAGGTGTGTATTCCCTTAATCTTCCTTCTCATTTTATCACATCATTCAAGTTAAATTATATTTAGACTATATATTTATTATTCTATATATTCTTATGTATTTCTATTGTTTTATGTTATTTGTCTTCATCTCCTCTATGTGTAGATATTCCAAATACCATATTACTACTTTATTTTTTAATTTATTTTAGATGATAGAATAGATCTAGGATGGCATCATGTTTGGTAGGCCAAAGCACAAGTGCACTAGTGTCTAAACTAATTATATGCCAATTTCACTAATCATACTCTCTATAGTTATAGGTTGCATTTCTATAGTCATTTTTTATATTGTATTTCTTTGTTTCCATATACTCACTATTTATATTTCTATCTTAGTATTTTTATCCAAGCCATAAACTAGGTTTAATTAGGTCAGATTGCATTTAAATAATACTAATCATTATTTTTTTGATTAAGGGTAAAATAAGTTTTGAAGGGACCCAAAACCTTGTCGTAAAAAAGAATGTTGCCTAAGATAAACCATAACCAACTAGCAACCAAATCAAAACAGTTAAAAAGGAAATGCATAAGAAATAGCTAACTACACAGACACAAAGGAAACAAACTCAAATCAGACCATTAAAGGAAAGCAATAGCAAGGGCCTTAAGCCTCAAAACACTTACATTTGTTGTCTTTGATGTGGATCCAAGATCCCATCAACATTATCGACCTTCACATCAATAACCTTAAGATGCAAATCAAGGGTCCCATCATCTTCCTTAAAATTTGCCTCCATAGGAGTCAAAGAAAGGGTAGCAAAATCCTCTTGAATTTCTATCTTTTCCTACATAGACACTCTCCACCTCAATAGGAAAATACACCATCATAAAAAGAAACACTTGCAGATCCAAGATCCCCTCAGCTTTCATGAACTCCACCTTAATAGGAGTAAAAAGAGAGAAAATATAAAAAGAGGGCAACCTAATCCCCCTTGAAATAACTCAAGCTCTTCTTGCACAGATATTCTCCACCTCAATGGGAGAATACACCCAACAAAAAAAGTAGCAAAACCCTAGCCTCACTAATAAGATTAGACTCCATGATCAAGGTAGAGAGAACCCCACCAACAACCAAAGGAGCAAGCATCACCAAGAAGACAGAAGCAACTAGGACCCAACCCCCCCAATACTCCAACAATCCAAACATGGGAACAAAAATCCCCACCTTCCAAACCCCTAAGAAGGTTTTCAACAACAAGTCCACATAGAAGAATAACATCACCCAAAAAAGGGTAAACTCCTACACAAACTAACTCGACCTCCATAGGAGATGCAAGAAATAAAAACCACTAAAGAGAAAACCAAATTGTAATCTCTCCCTTAGGAAAAAACTATAGCAAAATAATAGCCTCCCTTAACGAAAACCATAACCAATGCTTGAAGTCAAAAAACCCACCACTGAGGTTTCAGCCAAAGTACTGAAGAAAAAAGAAGCTACTCTCAAAAAAGGAGTACAAGGAACCTCTAAAACCAATAGATTTTGTAACAAGCCACAAAAGATCCTTTCGAGCAAAAAGTAACGATGTGCAATCCTACCTAGTAGAGGAAAACACAACAATATTCCTTCACAAGAAAAGGCTACCAAGCTTCCAAAGCCACAACAAAAAACCCCACTTCACAAAAATGAAGGGAGCCAAAGAGGAGGAGGTGTCCAAAACAATGCCCCCAAATAGAAAAACATTCTACAAACCCTTGGCTAGAAAATCAACAGCCAAAGCCACATTAAAGAGGTGCCAACAACAAACCGTCTTCCAAAGAATCATAGGGAAAACAACAAAAATAAAATCTTGTGCCTACAACACACAAGCACTAACAACATCATCATTTGGATCATCATCCCCTTCTTTTGCATCAACATATCCAATGCCATCTTCACCAGAAAAATTCAAAATGACACCTTTGTACCCAAGCCCACCCATCTTTAAAATATCTAATCCTATTTGTTGGTTTCTATCATAAATGGTAGTGTTTTCTAAGTTTCTAGTATTCTCCAAAGGAGTGATTAGATGAAACCTTAAACTAGTTAAAGATCATTTTTTTCCCTTTGTAGATTCAACATTTTCCTTTTCGATGAAGATGTTTTAAAGTGTTGTTGGTTCCACTATTTTAGACACAACTTAATATGGTTTAATTTTTTAATAAGTGTGAACATTTTTTATCCTTTCAGATTTGAATCTTCATTCCACCAAAAACCTAATTTATCTATGAAATCAATGACCCTAAACCACATATTTTTAAACTTAAGGGGACATTTGGCTAATATAATGTCTTCAAATAGCTTCAAGCTAGATGGGAAAGTGAACCAAACCAAAAATCAAGAGTATAGAACTTTCACATTAGATAAGGTGATTGAACCAATCACCATTACAAAAAAAACAATTCCTTATTTTTGCTATATAACTAAAACATCATAAAATTGCTAGAAATGGAAATTTCAATTGCTAAAATTTTGTAACTAAAATATTTTATATTAGTGGATTGAAAAGAGGACATTGTGGAGTGAGAAATTGCAAGGGTGTACAAGTTTTTACGCTACATTTTCCCCCCACTTTAGTAGGCATTTGAACTACACTAAATATGTATGCTAAATTAAAAGAAGATGAAAAATGACAAATATTACCCAAGGATATTATATAAGATGTGGATTCTTCAAGAAAGGTAGATATTCCCCTAGAAAGAATACCTACAAAAACAACTAAGATATCATGAACAAAACATGAATACTATGAAAAAACATTACAAATAGCATATTAGCTGAAAATACAATAGACAAAAGAGAAACACAAGATAATCATTTAAACAAAAAATAAATAGAAATAAAGATCAAGAGAGAGATATAAATCAATAAGAGCATGAAATACATGATTTAATAGGTATGGCTACCAAGTTGCATTATGCAAGAGTTCATACAATGCTTTTGATTGACCATGGTTACTACAAGCTATGTTGTAGGATAACCGTGAAAAGGGGTATGAAATATGAGATTCCATAGTCTAGCAAGATGTATTATGCTAGGTGGCTCATATTTTGGCAAGCTAGAAGGAAAGCATAAAGATTATTGATAGTTTAAAATTTAAGAAAATAGCATGTGTGCATTGTGAGAGCCCCCCTTAAAATAACTATATGATGTAAATAATATAATTTATTTTAAGAATAGACAAAAATAAGAGATGTTTTAAAATGAATCATCAAAGAGGATGTTGTGTCATAAAAATCATTACATTATGCTCATGGAATGACAAAAAAGAGGATGTGATATGAAATATACACCACTTGCGCAAAGACGCACTAAGGGATCCATAGACCTAGGGTCAATATTGAGTATATTATAATCATGCATATCATTTCATGAAGGAGATGGTATGCCATCATTCCTCAAGTCTAATGGAACTATGAGGAAGAAAAAAGAAATATATGTGAAAAAAATTTAAAAATTTGGGTCAACATGGAAGAGGCCTAAATGCCTCGACACTTTGCAACATCCTCAAAAATCAAAAGTGAAAAGAACAAAAAATTGAATAATTATGATACAAAAAGAGGAATTTGCAACATTTCATCTTCCCTATAGCTATGTACTTGCAAGGGTATCAACAAGAACAGGGAAACACAAAACAATCAAGAAAAAACTTATAATCTAAAGGTATGAAAGTACTATATTCTAAGGATCATCCTCGAATAGATCATTGGTCTCCCAATATTGATCATAAGGGGAGGGAGGTTGAGATTATAGAGGAAGTATCATCGGAGTGGTGCTAGGCATCTCACTTGTAACAATGGCTAAGGAACTAGCTACAAGTATAATGTATTCCTAAGCATCATGTGAGGAAAGTGTCAAGGATCATGTGAAGATCAAAGACAATACCAAGATTTTAATAAATGATTCAAATAGATACTCCTTATGATGGAAGGTTTGTGAATCACTATCAGAATATGTAACAAGAGGAATATCACTACTAATCTCCTAAATGGGATACGTGACAAGTTAAGAAGTTGGGACTTCCTCCATAATAAAAATGTAGAGTGGTTTGGAGATGGCAAAGAAGGTGGGATTAGCTTTTATTTTTAGTGAGGTGGAGTGGGATATGCCTTTTCTCTCACTTGGGGATTTGGCTCCCTTCTGTAATAAATGAGTTTCATGCATTTCCTTATTATCCCATGCACACGTTTTCATCCCCATCCTTTAAATAAGGTTTTTCCTCATTATCCAATAAATTTCATTCCATATTTCCATTAATAAGTCAATCTAACAACAAGCATGTGCTTCAATATCCACAAATATACACTTAAAATATTGTGTTATAATGTCAAATTAAGAACTACACATCAACCTCGATAATATACAATTGTCGCATCATTTTCCAAACATGTCTTCATTCAATATTTTCTTTTCTTTGAAATAATATTCCTTCAAACATTCTCTCAAAGAGGGGAAAAATGTAGACATCTAAAAAAATCATCTCACCTAATCGTCTATTTCATCCAACCATCACTTAATTCATTCATTCATCTCCTAGGTCCTCTTATCATCCATATAATCATGTTATCACCTAATCACCTAGGTCATATATTCATTCAATCATCATCTAATTTGTTTTTTTTATCACCTATTACACACACAACATCACCTTATCACCTAAGAAACACATTATCACCTAATGCCTAATATTTAATTAAATAATTCTTAAGTTATTTAATTTAATTTGGCTATCATTATTCATTGATTTAATAAATTAATTATCCACATTTATCCACTTAATTAATTATTTATCCACACATTATCCATTAGAAAATTAATTTAATATTGATTTACACCTCATGTGCACCAATAATTATATTAATTAATTACAACTCATCTAGTTGACTACCTAGTATAATCAGTCCACTATAACTTACTCCCATTCCCACTCATCAATCAAATCCAATTCACTCATCCATGCAATTAGTTAAATATTCCATGCAATAGTCAACTAGCCTTGATTCTCTCATGCACATAGTTAACTCCCCCAAATAGGCAATTGACTAATCAATCAAATATATTAAATCCCCAGTCACATTGATTTGAGAAATTATAATTATTTTATTTAAAAATTAAAAGAATATGTAACTCACCTACGCATGCCACATCTCCTCATCAGTCTCCCAAATCAAGGATAAGATCTCAGGTCTCAAATTGAATCCTATCCATTCATCAAATCAACTTGCAAGTCAATAAATCAAACCCATCTCCAATCAATCAATCAACTATTCATTTTGTATCCAAATCCTATCAATTTTACATCCAAAGAATGTTAACGTTATGGTCAATATGAGTATATTATAAGATTTTTTATCATTTGATGAAGGAGATATTAGGTCATCATTCCTCATGTCTAATGGAAGTATATGATGTTAAAGAGGGTTTAGGATTGCTAAACAACATTTTTTCCCTTAGGAAGAAATATAGGATATCTTCCCAATTTAAAAAGGAATACGATAAAAAACAAAATCAAAATATTTGATGTCTCTTAGAATTTTTGTAGGGGTCAACTTGTTAATGTCAAGAGGTGCCACAATATAATTAGGATTCCTATACCTATAAAGATGTTGACAAATCATAACTTTGTGGAAACTAATGTAGAAAAAGATCCAAAGACAAAGATGAATCCTTCTAATGTTGCTCGGGAATCTCCAAGCCAATACTAAACTATGACAAGTACCAATAATATGAATCATGTATCATGCAAGCTTTAGGTACAATAACCATGAATGTATAGTGCTCACAATAAGTAGGTCACCTAGACTTATGAGAATATGGTACTCCTACAAAATATGTCAACATTAATGATGATTAAGTTAGATATGTGGACTCATAAATATTTGTAGAATTTGTCGCTATAGAAAAAATATAAGATAATTAATAAGAGGGTTCATATGTGCTCTCATAAAATCTAAATAAGATTATGCAAATCCATGGGAGTTATCATCAAAGAGGAGATAAATTTCCTCAATGGCGTCCTCCAAATTTGTAAGATTGGACTCACAAAATAAAAATAAAATGGTAGGAAAGTATTCATCCCACAAACCTTATTGATATGAACTTGCTACAAGGAATAATTAGAAGCCATGAATAAAGTATCATGAGATTCAATTGGAGCAACAAGTGATAGAGATGAGATCTCAATGAATGTCATCTAACTACATTGATCATCCCTGAACGATGTGTTCAGATAAGATGTCTAAGTATGAACACTTAATATATTTACTAATGCAAGAGTTAAAAAATCAAGCCAACTAATGTGATCATCCTAAAAAAGTTTCTATAGTTCATAAAATTTCTCTAGAAAGAATTCATTTTCATCATGATTTTTCTTTTTCATAGTAACCATATTTCAAGTTACATGATTTATGAGGATTATGAATAATACTTAAATAGAAAGGAGAAAGAATGAGAGACATGATTAACTCCCCCAAGACTATCCAATCATAAAATTTACAAAATAAAATATTAAATAACAAGATTAGCCCTGAAAAACCATACAATCATGAGAGCCCCCAAAAAATTGTGATGATGGAATTTTATAAGTATGATTATAGTTTCCAGTTACCAAATTAGTGAAGTGATAGTGATTGTAGTGTATAAAAAATGCCAAATTTGGTCATATATCTAAAGATATATTTTTTGGCATAGAATATGATCAATTAGACCGATTCAATGAGAAGTACATGAAAAATTATGCACTTTTAAAAAATTATACCAAAAAATATTACTATATGAGCCTAAACATAGCCTTAAAAGTTCCCAAAATGAGAACTACTTAGCCTCAATTATTAAAATCTATAATTTTTGGAAAATCTATACACCAAAATTAAAAATTATTGCACCACTATGAGTCTCTAAAAAATTAGTCTAGATAGAAATAATTACTTGAAAATTGGAGTTGATACGACCTAGAACAAGCCTCTAAATTTAGGTACCAAAATCAAAATACAAAAAGAGAGGGTTAGGCTGGGAGGGAAAAATATGTTAGCGTCATATTGACATTACTATTCACATTAAAAATATTTTCCCTATGGATGGATCATAATTTCCCACAGCAAAAACCATAGTTGATTTTTGAAAAAGTACCATTCTCTACATAAACCTTTTGATTATAAAATAAAACTGCCTATAGAGGGAAAGAAACTACTCTCTAGTTAAAACCATTGTTTGTGAGGAAATATTCCTCAAATATTCCACAAGTTGTGATGGATTAGAAAAGGTGAGAAGGTTGTGGGGATAGATGTGGGAGTCTTTTCCATGGTGGATGGGTTTAGAATCCTTAAATTGTCATTATTCGTGATATATTGTGGTGTTTGCTAATACTACAACCATATATACAATGGTACCTATGGTGGCAAGTATTTTACACTACTTCCTAGCCACTATACTACCTCGAAAGTACTATGTAGGCATAATCTCACACAATATTATGCAATTATTTTTTTATTTTAAAATACTACATAATGTTGTTCATCGGGGCCATATGACTGTTAGAACAAAAAATGCCTCACCTAAATTTTGTCCAAAATGGAAAAGTTTTATATGTAAATAGAGATTTTTTAACCTTTCAAATGTAATATTATGGTCATATTTAACCTAGAATGTTTCATAAATTTAGGTACCTATTAGATATAGCAAGAACCCACCTAGTAAAACCCTTTGCAAATATGGCCTTCAATATCCAATTAGGACAAAACAAAGGAAAAATATAACTTTCTTAGCTACTTTGAACTTGATGGTGAGCCCAAATTTACTCCAAGAAGCTCATACAATACACCTACAATTGACAAGTTAGAAAAGAAACCACTCTAGAATTTCTCATGTTTCTTTCAAGTTTTTCTAATTCTCTAAGTCATGATTCAATACAAGAGAACAACATACTCAAATTTCTAAGAAAAATTATGATCTCTAATCTTGAAAATAAAGTAACTTTATGACATCATAGCTCTAATACTATGCTATTTTTTTTTATGATCAACAAATCTATCTAAGACTAAATGCCTATTAGCTAATCATAAATCTAGATGAACAAAATAATGATATTATCTATGTAATATTATGAGATGAGTTACAAAGAGTAGCATGCAAATATATAGGTCTCTTAGATGCATTAATCAAGGAGTTACATATATCCAAGAAGTATAATTGTAGAAAGGTAAAAATGACCTAACGCTTATCACACATCCTGGATGACATTTTTTCATCATCAACATCACTATCATTTAATATCACTGCATTTCACATCATTTACATCAAAAATACTATTTTCTTTTATTAATTGAATAATCTTTAAATTATTTAATTAATTCACTTTTTCATCATTTTTGACTAATTAAATAAATTTTATTTATTTAATAATGTCTTAATCTATCTTTATTCCTCTTGATTCATTAAATAACATCAATTATTTAATTGTCGCTAATTTATCGTATTCCCCTAAATCAATTAAATTATTAATACTTAATAGTTTAATTAAATCACTTTCCCCCTTTCTAAATAGGATAATTAAATTAATTATTCAACATCATCAAAAAGGTCAACAGACAAATATAACTTTATTTGTTAAAGTCAAACATGACTTGCACGTTCAACTCAAAACGCTTAAATCAATTAATTCAATTAATTAATTACCTTCACCCCATTTTGTGATTGAGCAAATCATGACCACTGATTGCTCACTCTAATTGGCTAACCGATTCATCCATTTCCTAACTAATCCATCTATTCTCCAATCCCACTAAAAGCTCAACTTGATTTCCTCAATTCCACAGATTAGGCAATCCATTTCCTCTTATTGATCAATTGAAATCCTTAATTGATTCGATCACATAAGCTAACTAAGCAATCTAAATCCTCTCAACAACTTTCAACCATTGATCTTGATTCAACATTGTTTAATTTTGCACGATCATCTCAAAACAAGAAATCTATAAAATAACCTTCTGCCTTCTCACAATTCATCTAGAATTCACATAAGTGAAGCGCTGCACAATTATCTCCTAAGCACGTTATGGTTATCCTCACAATTCTATTTCAACATCACACATATTGAAGCTTTTGCAATACATAATGAAGGCTTTGCATTGATTACAAAAATCTAACATTCAACATCAAATGCAAATACACTTCAACACGAGATGGGTGACAATATAATTTAGTGAACTCTTTATTTTTTCTTCATTTGATAACCATTGTTTCATTGATTTCATTGATTTATATTGTGCATTTCATGAGTAATGGGTTTAGGAATCTTAATCTTGTTTGAATTAGATTAGTTCAATTAATTTATGTTGTTTTTTTATTGCATCAATTTCCCCCTTACAAAATTTGGCACACTCAGTGGGACCTTGATCGTTGACATTAACATTTTCCTTGAGTTTTCCTAAGCAATTGTGGGTTTCAAAATGTTGTCGCATTTTCCAGAAATGTAATTGAATATTTTCACGTAGAAGTTCCAAAAATTTTGTCGTGGTCATTTCATGTTTTTACTGCAGTTGCACTAAATCTGACTGCCTTTAAAATTTAAGCTGCTTTTGACAGAAGCAAGTCCATAGTTGCATGTTTGGACCACTATTAGTCCCAAAAACAGGTCTGCAATTGCACTAAAAAGGAACACTTTTGACTAATATGCACACTTTTGCTTCATATTTTTTTCATTCAAAATGTGCAAGTAATTTTGTTGATTTCTAACGCTAACAAGTCATTGTTTTGGGTGTTGTTGAGGTTTTTTACTTTGTTTGTGCAACTCTTGCAAGAATATGCCACACTTTAC
>VDFB02007385.1:0-67832 GCA_007258455.2 Sequoia sempervirens | reverse complement strand
AAGAAAAGTACTAAGTTAATGGTTTCTTATGTGTTTCTCTTTATGTGCACGCATGATTCTATCTCCAAAATTTCATTTCAGCATTGCTTATTTTAGTTTAAGTTCATTTTTTGTTAGTAGTTCATGTTTGTTTTAATGGTGGATGTATGTTATTGTGTTTGATGCACTTTCAGCTCATACTTTTGGTCATTTGTTGATGAAAAATTGATGTGTAAAGTTAGTCTGAGCTAATTCATTTACAACACTTAACTTCAATTTGTATATGTGTATGCTTTAAGTGTTCATGTTGCAGTCTGAAAATGATAAGTAAGCCTTAGAAGATTGCACTAGATTTATGATACTATGGGATGTCCCTGGTAAGTAAAACTCGGTTTGGAAGTCTATCCATTGGAGCATCCTCTATTATTACTATTCAGCTTAGTTTCAGACTTAGGGAAACTTCTAACCCTTTTTCCTTTTGCTATTTCTTTTAAAATTTGAAGTTAGTTATATAATCCTAGCATCATTGTAAGGCTAAATCTTATGACAAAAATGAGTTTCAGCTTGTTCTAAAATTACAATCATTGTTCATTCATTTCCAGAACCTTTAAACTCAATTTGCAGACCTGAAACTTTCATGCTTTGTGAACCATAAATGCCCCTTGTGTTTACCAGCAAATCACATCAAACAACTAAGTTGTTTTTGCATAGTCATTACCTAACACTCGAGAGACCTTGGGGTGATTTTCTGAAACTCAGCTACATATTTTCACCTTTCAAGAGATACATCACACTTGTGTGTTGTCTATGTTGAGAAATGCAAAAACACCCATCAACATAACTGGCGCTAGAAGGAGGTCACTTGGACAAAGTTGGATCGAATTGGGTCCTTCTCCCGTCAAAGATTTCATAGAGTAACTAGATCCACACCAGATAAGGGATACTTCCAAGAGCTGAAGACCCCTACTAGGGATAGAAGAAATAAGAAAGGGGAGGATTCATCATTAGCTCCACCCACTCGACCTCCATCCCCTCCATCTCCATCTTCTCCTTCACTCCAACCAGCATTTTCTCCATTCAATTCCCTCATCCAAAGTGTTGTTACAACTACCACACCCCATCGCTACAACATAGACATTACCACCCCCACCTCCACCAATGGCTTGGTTAGGTAATAACCCATCACCTTTATCCTTCAATGACTACCATGACATGCCAAAGAATCTGGAAGGCTTTTGCACCAAGTTCCACCCAAATGATCCACATAGAATAGCAAAAGAACACATTAAGATCTTCCAAATAGCATTGAAGGATATGTATATTGAACATGAGCATGTGGCTTGTAGACTCTTCCCTTACTCATTGGGAGATGAGGCCTTCTATTGGTATATCCATTTACCTACAAGCTCCATCACTTCTTGAGACCTCATGAAGAATACATTCTTGTAGAAATTCAAGGTTTCAATCAGTCCCACAGATTTGTACCAGCAATTCATGTCAGTGAGAAGGGAAGTCAATGACCCAATCAACTCATTCAATAACAAATTTCACAAAGCCTACATGAAGCTGCAACATCCTTATGTATTTGATGATGCTTTAGCTAGAATGGTATACTATGCAACTTTGGACAATCTCTCATCCACCTTGGTCAAAAGGATGTATTAACCACCTACAAGTTTGATAGAGGCTTATGCTGAGGCAGTGAAGGTAAGCACTGACTTGGGATAGCATGTTGCAAGTCCATTACCTTCATGGGGACTAATCACCAACCCTAGACAAATCCATGGGCTTACTCATGCCTTGGTGCATCAAACTCCGTTGATGAACCAATTTTCGTAGCTGTCGATCTTGCCACATCCAAGGCTGCCATCAAACCAAACTCCATCTGTACCAAGTTATCTATAGGCTTAAAATCAACAAGCCTATTCATTACCACCCCAAGTGCCTTCATATTTACATAACTCTGAGGTCCCAGCTACCTAATAGAATCAGCCCTCAGCACATCCCTTTTTTCTTCAAAATTTAGTGCCTTCGCAAAGTAGTGTAGACAAGGAATGGATTGATGAGTTAGTTGAATTAGTAAAGAAGTTGTCCACCAAAGTCACTCATTTGAGGAATCAAAATAATTAGTGTTACCAGATTTTCACCTACAGGCTTAATCAGGATGAGCTACCTATGTTTCAAAATGAATGGTACATTTCAAACCTTCTATGTTACATTCAATTTACAAATGAAATAAATTTACAAGATTACAAGAAAAAGTATTACATTTATACAACTAAATGAGACATAAAATATTTTACAATCTTTTTTTAAAATGTAATCTTTATTGAATGTAATTAGGCACATGTGTCTCACACAATGAAGTCGTGAGACTGACTTACTCATTTGATACAAATAGAAACCAAAATGTGCATAAATGAGTAAATGTTGGAAGAAGCTAAACATGCTAAAAAGGTAACCAGTCATTGCCTAAGTGACTGGTACTGCAACTAGATCTGCTCCCTTTTTTTTTCCCTTGCTCCTTGTAGTTCCTTGGTCCCTAAGTGTCTGGTGTCTGGTTGCCTGCATTAAGTAAAGAGATGGATTAGAATAATAATTTCTAAGCAATGAAGGGTTGCGTTCTGAACATGCACATTTACCCATTCATACATATATTGATTCCCATGTGCATCAAATGTAAATCCCTGTCATAGGTGTCCATGAAGGCCAAAATAGAAGAACATTATATACACCCAAGATAGGCATTTTATTTCTAATTTGTTTGTTTCATGTGCAGCTACAGGTGCAATCATATTCTGATCAAATGAGTGGGAATAAATGTGGCTCCCCCTAGGGTTGAGATTAGCTCATATTAAGAAGTAGTAAAGTTTACACAGTCATAAAACATGAAGAATATATAACAGTGGCAAGGAAAGGTCACCAAGAAAATTAGTAAGACAGAAAGCAATAAATTAGATTCAGAGGGCCCTTTAGCATCTAATAGAATGAATGCAAAAGTGTCAAGAACACCTCCTAAATGATTCTTTTAAAAAATTCAAGGCAATGGTTATAACATAGCATGACATTCAATGTCATGGAGATAAGATAGTTCTATGTGCAATATCTAGGAGGTAGTAGATTCTATCAATTAATTGTCGTGATTAGAGAAGAATGCACTGTTTCTAGGAGTGCAGGTTTGTGACTGTAAAAAGGGGGTCAAAAGGCAATCAATAGAAAAAATAGCCACTAATTTAGGGAACTATGAGCTTTGTCTTGCAGATGGAACTTATGGAATATTAAATCAAAGGATAGTACCAACATCAACAGTGATGATATCAAAAAATGGCACTCTCATGAAGGAAAGAATTAAGGTTATGAAGAACAAGTGATAGTCTTACGTAAGGCAGTCAACTGAGAAGATGAGAAATCTGCTAAAGGTAGCCATGATAATTTCTAATACAAGGACGGTCTTTATTAACCTCTACTCAGTTAATGAAATAACCTATAAACATCTTATGATTGACATTCCTACAAAGGTAAATATGTAAACAGTCACATGTCATTTTCATGGTATTCTATGGTGAAAGTTGAGTACAGTCACAGGAATATCATTTGAAATACATAGAAAATGAATATTCAGTTGTCTAAAGAAAGCCTATAGCCTGAAAGCTCTTATTGAGTTTTAAAAAAGAATAAAAGCATAATCTACATAAATGTAAGGGTTTCTGCATGAGGAAAATGCTTTATTTCTTCAGGAAAACATATGGAAGTCACAAATATCAAAGCTCAAGCAAATGAAATGAAAGCTATAGAAATAAGAGGATGCATACCCATGACCTGGGTTTTCTCATTTAAATACAGAATTGAAGGTAAAAACAAAGAGCAAAGGAAGAATTGAGCTAAAGAGACTAAACTTGACCATAAGGGCTCATAGTGAATAAAGAGTTTTAATCAGTGCTCAAGAACTGTAGTAAAGTCTTTTGACTATGCCTTGTAATGTGACCAATGGAGGGCAGACTATAAAAGAACAATGTTATAGATATAGGAGGTCAATTCAAGATAAGTCTTCATTGAAAGTGAATTGAGGATAGTGCAATCAAATGCTTCAAGAAACAGTATCATTTGAAATTAATCAAAACACTATGCATTATGAGTTACTCAAGAGTGGAGGAAGAATAAGTCACACTATTACCTAAAGCTACAGGTACAAGAAAAATAGTAAGGACCTCATGTCAAAGTCTCAAATTTTCACATGACAGTACCAAAAGGGGCAGTAGCTTGGTATTTGGTGTTCTATATGAAGTTTGATATGATAAGTCTGAAGTAACAAAGAATTCCTTTAAATGCTAAGTCTATGTGATTGGTTTGTAAGGAAAAGTGAAGGTTTTATGAAGATCTCAAATGGTTAAGAAATTCTCATACCATAATCTATAGAGGGTTCGGGTGAGGAAAAGTCCTATGCCCTATGGAACAACATATATATGCTCTGTGAAAATGAAAGATTTTCATAAATGAATGAAGATAAAAGCAAGAATCATGTCTCCACATTTTGGCTGAGTCCTGGAACTTGAAACAGAGCGAACCTTAAAGAGATTTCTAGTAGAAATTTCCCAAAAAGCCGAGTCATTTCAAGAAAAAGATAAACAAAGAAATACTCAGCTGTGGCGTGGAGAAATGAAGTTCTATGAGACAAAAAAAATTGTAAGAGCCAACAAAGAAAAACTCTTTTGGTTTCATTGATAATCTGTAAAAATGGATGTCAAACCCTCAACATACAGAGTTGAGTTCCTGTATTTTATATGGCTACAGTCATCAATGAAATATAGAAAATTATTGGCCATGAAATAGAAACTTTATTCTCTTTTCAAATCACTAAAAGAACTGAAGAATACTTGAGAGGCCTCATAAATTTCATGACGTCCAGATACATAACTCGGGAAATTACAAAGCTAGAATTAAAAAATGGAAAGGAATTTTTAGATTATTGAAGAAAATGAAGCCAAAATCACAAAGGTTGATTACAGTAAAACAAGTTCTCAAACTGTTGATAAAATAGAATTCTTTCTTAAGGGAAAACGCACGAGGCCGAGCTATTCAAAAGATACATTACCATCAAATTCTTAACAGGTATAAGGAAAATCACAAAGGTCGAATCATTGATTCAAGTTTGAACCTTTCTTATTTTTAGAAAGTGCAATTAAATGACAGAAATAGCTTACCTTTCTTTGATTATGAGAAGAAATGCAATAGCCACAACCTAAGAAACCTTCAGAAAAGCTTCACAGTAGCATCTGATATAGAATTTTTAGCTTGTGGCAACTTAGGGTTTACCCTTGGCGGTGCACCATAGCTTCTTCCTGAAGCTCTTCAAAGCCAAATAATGAAATGATATTTTTCATTTAGGGTTTGATAACCTTATGTATCGATAAAAGAGAAATATTCTTTACTTTATGAATTAAGTTTTTATTTTAAATAAAAACTTTATTCATTGTGCTGAGTCGTGGCATTTTACATACCTTTTATTTCTTTAAAGTGTTTTTATAAACACTTCTTAAGACTTGGTCCATAAAAGCCTTCCATTTTTGGCTTTTATTTTCCAAAATAAATGGTAATTTGTAAAATGCATTTTAAATGCCTCTCAATGTATTTTCAAATGAATGGTCATTTTGACCATTTCATTTTTATTTTTTTTGCATTGGAGATGAAAAATGTAAAGTATATGTTTTTATGGTGATCTTATAAACCATTAAATTCATATGTCTATTATCATGCAAATATTTGATGTGTACTCTTCTTATGAAGACTTATTCAAGGAGTCTATAGATAAGTTTGAAGAATTATGCTTTTGAGAGCATTTAGGGAATAGTGTGAAAGATTTCCAAGCACTTGGAGAGAATATGGGGAAGTTGATATCAACTTGTAGACATAAAGAGGGTATATAGTAGTGTCTAATTAATTTTCAAGCAAAATTGGAGCTTTTGGGGGTAATTTGTGGAGTCATTATGTTTGACTTGATCAAACATGACTTTTCCAACACATGGAGGCTCTTTTGGAGAAGAATCAGTTGCTAAGAATTAGGCTTTTTGAAGGCTTACGAGAATAGAAGTTTCTAGAGCCTTGTTTTGTGGAACTAATTGAATTGTTGGCTACTTAATCACTTTTGTAACTCATTATTGAGTTAGTTCAGATTATGCAAAATTGGGGAGTTAGTGATTTCTCAACAATCCTTTCTCAACTTATGTATGTTTTGTGACTCATTTGGGAGTATGATATACAGTGAGTACCTTGGAAGCCATTGATTATGTTATTTTTCCCTCTTTGTTCTTGCATAATTGTGTACCATCAAGTGATTGATCAAGCTTCTCGTAAATTTTCATTTCTTTTAGCTTTGTCTCATGCATTGTGCCTTTTCTGCAAAAGTATGGTTATGCAGGTTGTAAATTGTGTTTTAAAGTTGTGTATAATCTTTTGAATTGTGAAAGTTATCTTTCCTTCTTGAAAGTGTATGCAAGTTAAACCTTTCTACAAAATATTCATGCATAAACTTATAGTAACATGTTGTGCATTTCAATATCAATTATCATCGTTCAAGTGTATAATAGTCTGAGTATTCATAGCTCTTATTAGTTTGGTGAATCACCGTAGAGTTAAGTTTCATTTTTAGTATTTCATTTTAGTTCATCCTTCACCCTTTCCCTTTCAAAATCCAGTAGTTTAGATGATATTACTAGCATAGGAAGTTGGCCTTTCCCAGAGGTTTGGTCTTATTCAAATATCATACCTTTTAAGATCATTCCCATGTTACACTGGGTTGTTGAATTTCACATTCAACAGGGTGCAAAATCCAAGTGTTAACAATCAGCTGCAAGCATCTCATAAGAGCATTCAAGCTAGCTATCAAAGAGACAACCAAGATTCGAGACCATCTTCAAACCAGAATTATGAACGAGGCCATAACTTAGGGAAAAACTTTGAAAGAATACAACCTCAAAGAAAAAATAGAACATGGAACACTAGACCCAACAATGGAGGCATGCCCACACCCCTTGACCCACCAAGTGGTATGGAGAAATCAACAAGTGGAGTTTACTTAGCTAAAGCAACATTATCTGAATGGTGTAGGATTCACAAAACTAATAGGAATTTAGAGCTCGATTGTCTGGAGTTCTAGACTGATACAGAAATATTTCAAGTAGAGGTTCAAAATTTTGTTGACAATTCAAGCTGCAAGGAGATAGTCCCCTTGGAATAGTACAATTTAGTGTTGGTGGTCAACCAAGCTCTATTTCCTCAAAGTGAGCAACTCGCCTGAGAAAGAGGCCACAGCGAAGGGAGGCAAAGAAAAAGAGGTAAGTAATGAGAGCTCTTTATCTCAACTATTTGATTCAGTAGATAATGGTCCTAAAGATGAAATGGAGCAATGAGAGGACAAGGTTCATATGTTCCACCAACATGCAACCCCTTATAATTTAAGAAATAGACAAGTTGGTGGTCCCTTTACAACTTCTACCCTGCCCAACAATTTCAATACTCCACCTGATCCTAATGCTAGCAATAACCCCACCTATCCCAAGGTGCCAACCCAGTATTTCAACAGAAATAGGCAACCCAATCCAACTTAGGACCAACCTGCCAATGTTTCCCAAGGCACTTCCTCCAAGGAAAATGTTGAGAAAATGGGGGAATACATCACTAAGGAATTTAAGAAATTGAAGATAAGCTTCTCATCCTTTGAGCTGCTAAGGGTACCCATTGTCCAAAATGCCTTTTTTTGAGCATTGAATGGAACCACCCCATCAAAACCAACTCCAGAGGCTCCTACGAAGAGAGTCCCATTTGACACCTCCAACAATGAGCCTGTGGTTAGGGAAATTGTGGGAAAGAAGCCCGACCAACCACCCAACAAGAATCAGCCATTAGATAAACAGCTAATCGAGGAACAACAACATGGTACTTACCAAAGATAAAAGTAAGGAAAAAGACAAGGCTCGGGTAGCCAAGCCGATGTTTTTGTGGGGCTATTTCAGGGGAAATTGGAGACCCCTGCTTTCTTGTTGACAATTCGCATATTCGGTAAAAATTTGCATCATTGCTTGCTAAACTCGAGGGCTTTGGCCAATGTCATTCCATTCATAGTATACAAAGCACTAGGAATAATCCTGAACCCATCTAGACGTAAGGTGACTCAGCTTGATAAGATTGATGTGAACATAGTTGGGGAGATGAACAGGATCCCTGTGTAGATTGCAGTGGACCCAAGGATACAACAGGTTATTGAAATTCAAGTTGTTGATATCCCTGACACCTACGGCATCATATTGGGAAGAGAAATCACCTGAGCCTTAAATGGTTATGCTACAACTGATTATTCACATCTGTGGCTGCCTTGGAATGGGTTTCCTAATCAAATTTGTATTGAACATGAACCTCGAATGAAATTTATGATTACCAAATATAACAATACGAATGAAGTGTTTTTTGCATAAACAGAATCAGGAAATTACTTTCTCATCGCCTACCAAGGTGAAGAAGAAGAAGGTGCAGAAGAGGTCCTTGTGCTATGTATTACCCCACCCAATCTGATCCCTCTTCCCAACATCACGAAAGCACTAATTGAGTCTAATAATGAAGATTATCAAGAGGATGGTAATCTTGGTTTGTTTGGTGGCTTCCAAGAGTTTATGTAGAAGTGTGTGCAGGATTAGCTCAGTTTAGGTGCTAGAATGGATTTCAAAGAGCTTTTGTTACCTAGTTGGTGCAAAATAGATGATG
The DNA here is from genome assembly GCA_007258455.2 of Sequoia sempervirens. Taxonomy (NCBI): domain Eukaryota; kingdom Viridiplantae; phylum Streptophyta; class Pinopsida; order Cupressales; family Cupressaceae; genus Sequoia; species Sequoia sempervirens. The sequence goes on along the minus strand of VDFB02007385.1, from coordinate 59,099 downwards.
TAGCTCATTGCAAGTTTGACTATTGCTTGTGCCAAACCGTCGTGGATCATATCAAAAGACAAATCACTCCAAAGGATATTTTGAGGGAACAGCAAGACCAAAGCTAGATTGACTGCAAACAACCTCCCAAGGGTGCATAAATAGACACACATCCAGGAAAAGAAGTATGTTCAATCAGCTCTAAAGGCAAAATTCCCTCCAAGTTTTGGACATTACACTTTGATGGATCCAAATCCAAGCAAGGAGTAGGAGCAGGCTTTGAGCTCATCATTCTTATGGGTAAGACATACTTTGTCACCCATAGATTACAGTTTTATTGCACCAATAATGTAGCAAAATACGAAGCATTAGTTCATGGGTTACTCATTGCTTTAAGGAAGAAAGTCAAAATGTTACAAGTATTGGGAGATTTCGAGCTAGTTGTCAAGCAAGTTAGAAAATTGTACTCATATCATGATCTGAGGCTAGAAAACTATAGGCATAGGGTATGAGACCTCAAAGAAGGACTTGATGCATTTAATATTCAATTGATTCCTCGTAGCAAAAATCAAACCGTCAATGCCTTAGCTCAAGTAGTCAGCACCTTGTAGCCTTTATCCTTGACTATTCTTAAGAAGTTCACTATGGAACTTACCCCTACCCTGTCAGTGCCCGTTAATGTCACTAACTTCCAAGTATTTGATGATGACTAGCATATCCTCGACTTCGTCACTAGTTCTGATGTATTTGCCTCCTAGATCATAGATGAAGTAGAACCTGAAGAATTTGAACTTGACATAGAAGGGGTTATCAATTTGAAGAGCAACACAATACCAAGAAGTTTGGTCTGGTTAGAGAGAATATTTGACCTAGACCATATAAGAGATCGACATCAAAAAACTAATAAAGACTCTATAGACAACCAGTATGATACTCACAATTTGGGTATGACAAAAGATGTTAAAAATGATTTTATTGGCAAAGTGTGCACCCTAGAAGAAAGGAAAGGAATTGTTGATTCCTTGCACACTTATCATGATGTAATAGCTTGGGGATATGAAGACCTCAAGATGTACAACACCTCAATCATCACTCATAGCATTCTCCTCAAACCAAATGTGAAGCCCTTTAGGCAGTGACAATGTCCAATCAATGTGTTGCTTGAACCTGTCATCTTCAAGTATAGAAGTTGTTGTCCACCCATATTATTTTTCCTATAAGACACTCTAGATGGGTGGAAAATTTGGTTTTGATCCGAAAGAAGAATAGAGATATCAGATTTTGTGTGGATTTTAGGAACCTAAATCAAGCTTCTAAAAAGGACAATGACCCAATGCCCTCATTAGATGAAGTGTTGCAAATTGTCAATGGTTTGCAAGTGATGTCATTTCTTGACCGGTACTCTGGGTACAATTAGGTAATGATATAGTATGAAGATAGGCATAAAATGGCTTTCACCACAAAATGGGAGATATTCGCATACATAAGGATGCCTTTTGGGTTAATCAACGCAAGTGCAACATTTCAGCATGCCATGGACATAGCCTTCAAGGACCTCATTGGAAAGTGCATCATCATTTATATGGATTACCTTATAGTGTTCTCAAAGAAAAGAAGTGACCATATTTCTAACTTGTGTAAGGTGTTCTAGAAGTGTGGAGAATTTGGCATTTCATTTAACCCAAAGAAGTGTATCTTTGGAATGACAGAAGGAAATTTTAGAAAAGGGTATCCATAGATCCAATGCATATTTAGGCCATCTTGAAGATTTGGCCTCCTGGCAACAAGAAAGAAATGAAATCCTTCTTTGGAAAGATCAACTTTGTCAAAAAGTTTATCATAGGTTTTGCAGAAATAGTAAAGTCATTGAATGCAATGCTCAAGCAAGACGCTAAAGTAGAATGGACGTCAAAAGCTAAACATGATTTTGCAAAGATAAAGAGAGACATGCATAGATGCCATGGTGCTAGTCAACCCAGATTACTCTAAGCGATTCTATATCTATTCATTTGCCTCAAACCACTCATGTTCCAATATGCTTACATAGAAGGATGATAAAGGAAATGAGCATCATATTGCCTTCATGAGTGCCCCATTGAAAGATGTTGAACTACGCTACCATGATGTTGAGAAGAAGGTGTATGCTTTAGTTATAAGAGTCAAGAAATTCAAACATTATATTCTAGGGAATAAGGTGTTCGCAATCGTTCCAGACCCCACTCTCAAGGTATTATTGATGTAGAATGAACTAAGAGAAAGACGAGCAAAATGGGTTACGCTATTGTAGGAGTATGACATGGAGATCCAATCAATGGAGCTGCTTAGAGGACAAGCTCTCACATGTACAATGGCAGAAGTAGAACCAAATTTTTCCATTCAACAATACCACTTGGGGGATGTTTCTTCGGATGAGTGGTATGATGACATAGTGTACTATCTATTGAACAAAAAATGTCTGCCATGATTACAAGGGGTACGAAGTAAGCCCTAAGATTGAAGAGTAATAGTTACATGTTGAAAGGAGCCATGTTATATAAGAAGAATCATGAGGGAATCCACCTTAGATGCTTGAGGAAAATAGAAAAAGTTGAAGTGCTGAAAGAATTTCATGACAAATTCGAAACAGGACATGTATCCAACTCTTCAACAACCCATCAGATCCTACAAGCTGGATATTACTGGCCAACATTGTTCAAAGACACTCATAATCATGTCCGATCTTGCCACATTTTCTAGATCGCTGCCACTAAGGAGAGGTATGTTGTTCCACTGCAGTCAGTTGCTGAGGTAAGGCCCTTTGCTTAGTGGGGACTCAACTTCATTGGTCCAGTAAACCCACCATCCTTTACAAGCCATAGGTACATTCTAACCGTGACTAATTACTGTACTAGATGGACACAAGCAATTTCTTGTAGGAAATGCACAACTGAGGTAGTAACTAATTTTCTTGAAGGTTTTATTATAAATCATTTTGCTTGTCCATTTTCCTTAGTGTGTGATAATGGCCATGCATTTGTATCCCTCAAGTTTGCAAGTTGGGATTTTGATTATGGGGTTGTGTTAAAATTTTTATCAAACTACTACCCCCAGGGGAAAAGGTTAGTTGAATCCACAAACAAAAACTTATTAACTATCATACACAAACTGTTAGATAAGAAGCCAAAGGACTGGCACACCCAGATGTGTTTTTCTCTATGGGTAGATCGCACCCGACGCAAAGCAACCCTAAGAACTTCCCCATACCACCTTGTTTATGGCCTAGAACCTATTTTCCCAATTCATCTCAAGATTCCCACGCTGCAATTCATCAACGCTTATTACGAAGAGGGAGAGCGTCTTGAGGGTCGTCTAATTGAATTGCTCCATCTTGAAGAAAAACATGATGAAGCCATAGAAAATTTTTCCAAACATCAAGGCGTAGGAAAAAGATGGTTTGATTGAAAAGCCAAAGTCAAGGCTTTTAGAATTTCTGACCTAGTGTTATGTTGGGACAAGGCCCATGAGAAGAAAGGGTGACATGACAATTTTGACAAGCTCTAGCTTGGTCCCTTTCAAATTTCTAAAATTCTAGAGATAATTCCTTCCACTTGAAAATGCTCACTGGAGAGGATGTATGGGAAATATCTCAAGCATTATTTCCTTGCTCAAGTTGTTTAAGCTCACCCTTGTACATAGTTAGAGTAGGTCTTTTTCTTTTTGTTTTGCTTTGCTTTGTCTTTGCTCATTTTTTCAGCCCTTGTTTTGTTGAGGGTGTTGTCTGAATCTTGATGTGGTTGTGCTTGGCCTACACAAAGGGCTCACTTTGTTGCACATTCCTCTTTGTTCCATGGATAACTCTTCATGAGTTACCAAGAGTATTTGTTTGCTTCTATGAATCACGTCTCTTCACCTAAACTCTGGCTTGACCTAGACTAGAACCCTTGATTGAATCATTTCATGCTTATCTCGAAATACACATGATACACATTTTAAATGCTCTTGATGAACTAAAAATACTTACCATGAAGCCTTGGAAAATGAAAAATCTTAAAATCTACTCCAGTGACCACTGCAGTCTCCAAACCCACTATGAGCTTCATTGCTTATATAGTTGAGCAAAATAGTATTAAAAGAAAAATATGAAAGAAAGCAAGAAAAGAAAAGAAAATATTGAAAACAGGCAACTATGTGGGTATGCAAGCAACTCGATCAGGGCTATGGATGTCTAGCTAGCAATAGAGCAATGTTCATGGGGATTGCAGTGACAACTCTGTCGAGGCTATGGATGCCTGACTAGCAACAAAGCGATGTCTAGGTTACTTTTGGGGTCAAGTTATTTATGTAGCTTTTCCTAGCCGATTGATCTTTGTCCTTTATGGTTTTTGAAGGATGGGAATGAACTCACTGCACACACACTTTTGAGGTACACCATGACTAGATTTAGTTAAGGATTATGTTCTCCTTTAAGCCCTGGGTTCATTTGATGATGCCTGCTTCTAGTCTGAAAAACCAGAGATTTTGGGTTTTGGATGAATCCTTATCCTTGGAACGCTAGCGAGCATTCTCCCAGAAGATTCACTATTTGTTATGCCTATAACACAATAAGCCCCATTCAGACCAGGGACCCCCTCCTTTAGTTTCACCTTTGTCAGGTCGAACCACCTTTGCCTTGTTTTTTGTGCCCTTATTTTCAAACATAAGTTGGTCACAAGCCATAAAATTGTCAAATACATCTTGACCACACTCATTCACCTAAGTTTCATCAAGTTTTAAGCCTTTGTGGAAATTCCAATGCAGGCTTCCATTCATCGAAAGTCATCCCTATTTTGTTGTTCTCTGTAGCCTTCACCTCCACGTCTGCCTGCAACATGGCTTCCACTCCTAGCTTTTATGTATGGATTTCAACATGACGTCCTCACTAGCATGGGTTTCCACATGTTCACCTACATGTCTACCCACCATGCCTACACTTAATGTTATCATTAATAGAGGTTAGTCTATAAAACACCCCTGCCTGATTGTCATTTTCACCTGGCAAATTTGAATTCAAAGAAAGAAGGAGAAACTATCACATCAACAAAAGAATCTAAATGTTGGGGCAACTATCTTTCCTTTTGTCATGCGCTTGAGGTATGCACTTGAGTGCCCATCCATTGTCATTTTAACACTATCAAATTCACTCTAGGTTATTGAGTAGGGTTTTGAGCTATTGAGAATATGTGAATTAAAATCTAGGGGATGATAGTAAACCTTGGGTTTTCCAACCCTAAGAGTGCCTTTCGCAGGGCCTTTCAATCAGGAAGCCAGTCCTAAAAATTTCTCTTTGAACAAGAAAATTAATAGCGGGTCTAAAGCTCTTTGACTCTGCCCTTGAAACAATTGTTAAGATCAGAGATATCCATCACAAAGAATGAAACCATCATAGGCCATTGATAGTAGAACTTTGATCCTCCCATGCTATGCCTAACGGCAAAGCCCTTTGGGCTACCCACAATATGGACCCCGCATTGTCTATTTTAGCAAACCAAACTTGATAGCAACAATGAAATATTGAAGTCTTCAAGATCATGTAGATTTACCCCTGGAGGTTTGCTTATGCAAATCTCTGTGCCTTCTCATTGGTTACTCAATGGTGCTACCTTTTCATTCATCCATCGTGCAGGTCTTGCACACATTGTCTCCCAAGCAAAAAACTTCAAATGAGCCAATGAAAATTTAAAGTCAGAAAATCTTTGTGGATCCATTCAAGCAGACCACCATCTATGGGAGGCCATCATACTTTGACTATTACTCAAGTGGTGAGACCCTACTATTGCCCCACCATGCAAACCCCAAACCCATCAGCGCTGACCAATGTACAATTGATAAAATGATGAGCTAAGGTTCCACAACAAACCTACTGTTGTGGATCTGCATTTGCAGGCCACCGTCGTGGGAGAGTTTCCTTTGCAAAGTCATTACTCTACGAAAAATTCCTTACCATGCTGGTCTCATAGGCCTAGAGAAACCTTGAACCAAGTAACTAAGATCTCAAGTCAAACACATTTCACGAGTTTGCCTCTACAAACTATCGTCTGCAGAGGGTCATCTTGACTTGGTCGTAACTAACCGAAAAGCATTGTCGCTTCCCCGCTTCACCAATCCCACATATATCAGTGCCTCTTCCAATAAAAAAGAACTTAATTGACGAAATCACAAGACTGAATGGCTTGGCAGCTCCACTCACGTGAACTGCCTCTTAGGCGCAACGCCAGTTCTAAGTCATTGTCTAAAAGCGATGACCCCATGGCACCCTGCTACACGTCTTTCGTTCACCCAACCCTCGCACTTCATGCAATGATCAAACCTTTGAGCCAAAATGACCAAGCATAATTTCATGCAAGTACCAAAGGTGTTCATAGCAAAATTATCTAAGTCAAGAGGCATTACAGATTCTGTTATGCAGAACTCTTCTTGCAGAATGCCATCCTCCCTTAGTTGTCCCTTAATAGTAAAACTTTGACAACAGTCTCACTCACGACTTCCACACTGCCATCACCCACATAGGCTTAAAAGGTCACTGAAATTAGAGAAAAAAATTCTAAATGCCTCTACCCTAGATCCACACACGTGCCTAATAGTTTCACACTGGATTTGTTGGTTGTTCAATTCTTGCAAAAAAAATTCATCGGATGGCTGCTAGCGAAAGTTTGCCTCCCCAGTGCCATCCCTTAAGGGATTTCACCCTGATGGCTTCTGCGGGGTGGAAACCCACACCCCTAGACCCACATTTCAATGAAATTCATCAATGAGCCTCAAATGATAAAATATGATAAATGTAACGATCTTTTAAGAGTATATGGATGTAATTAATGATATTTTTACATGATTTAACTAATGATTTTCCCTCCTAATCTGTTAACGCACTTACTACACCTTTCATCTACATAATTTATGGAACTTGTTGAGGGACTAGTGGAGAAGCTAGTTGAGAAAGTTGACAAAGGGAAAAGACCAACAAGAACCCCTAGAGGAAAAGAGGAGAAAATACAAATGAAGTAAGAGTTATATGAGGTCGAGTGTACTTCAAAAATTATTTCCAATTGGGACAAGGTCACCAACACCGATTTGGGACATGTCAGCATAAATGAGTTCAGGTAGAGTGTTATGGTTAACCCCACAATAGAGGAAGCCTTGAGAATCAAGCAAAGTAGACTCGCAAAGGCAGTTAGCTTCCCTCCTACTCTAGTGGCTCCAGAATTAGTGATGGCTTGTCAAGAGTGATATCACCCCAAAAACAAAAGGATAGGTACAAAGGATGGAAGAGTACTAGTAGACCTATTTCCTCAGTCTATTGGAAAAACATTTGGCATTCCCATAGTTGATGAAATGGAGGAAGTTGAAAAGGGATTTGCCTTGAAAATTTGGCAATAAGATCCTATTGGATGCAAAAGGACAATTAATCAAATATGTCTAAAAGATAAGAGGGGTAGTGCCAATAAGGTGCCTCGAACTTTATACCAAAGTAATTTTGTAGAAGAATCCAATGACTTAGTCATGCTTCTTAGCAAAGTAATGGACCTTCCCACTTCCACATTCTTTGAGGAATGGATGTTCTATTTTGTAGAGGAAATCCTCTAGGGCAATGCTAAGTTCCACTAGGTGAAAACAATCAACGAGAACTTGCACAGTCAGTTTATGGCAGTGAAGAAGACCTCATAGTTTTATATGACCTCCTATTCAGTCTACCTCCTAGCGGTTAAGTTCTCGTACAAAGGACTAGATTGTGGAGGAGTACCAAGGACAAAGAAAGGACAAATTAGGGTGTATGATTGCCACCCTTAGCTACAATATTGAAACTTCAAGAAAGACTATAGGAGGGTAAATGATGCCTTCATCAGACACATCATCTGGACCCTTGTCGAAGACTATCACATAAGGGTGTCACATAGTGCCAAGGCGGTCATAAAGGGCTTTGGATATTTTTTCATTCAATTCCCCAAATTTACATACATCAGAGTAGAGGGATTCTCTAGGAGACTTTACAGGCTACCTCACTATCCCAACGATAGGATTATTTTGTTGGAGCTTACTCAATAGTTGTAGAATGCCCATACCTTATTGCATAATAAGAATTGAGGTCCCATATCCCCTCACATTTGGGCAAGGGATGTATTCCTGCCCTGTTGCCCCATGCGCTGATAACTCAAAAAAAGGAGCTTGTCAAATATAACCTACAACTACACATAGAGATAGGAGGTCTTGACCCTCTCAAAAAATTAAAGAAATAGATTGGAAGGCAACATGTTCACAGAACTCATATAGAAGACTTTTGGGAAAATTGTGATGATGACCACAAAGTTCGAAAGTGGCATTACATGAGTATGACTGCTCAATTTGTGAAGTCTATCAATTTATACCCAGTACTGGATTAGATTGTCGAAGATGACAATATTCTTGATGAAAAATACAATGCTTTAATAAATGTGCCATTGCTAATAATTGATTGGGCTGAGCCAAAAATCATAGACTTGGATACTATCACCCATCCTATAGAGCAAAGAACCAATCAGTGGATTGATGAGCAGATAGCTCAACTGCATGAATAAGGTATGGAGCTAACATATGGGGAGCTTGAGGATGAGCTGGAAAGTGAAACAGATAGTGGCACCACTGCCAAATCATCAAGTGAGGCTCCTAAGTCTCCACCTATCACAAGATCCCAAAAAAGGAAGGATACATCTGAGCGGAAGCCCAAGCACAAAATATATACAAGGAAATCAATAGAAGGGTAGCCACCCAAGAAGGCAAAAAGGATGAAAACCTTTGTTCTGGAGATGTCAACTATTCAAGAAGAGGGTTCCTCACATAAGGATGAGGAAGAAGCTAAGTGACCTTGCTCACCACCACCCACCACCTTTGCACTCCCATCAACCATTGATGTCATTGTCATTGCACCATCCCCTACCACTCCCAAATTATTGCCTGTCTCATCTTCACCTGCCATGCACATCTCTCTCCACCTTACCTCAGCCTCCTCAATCGCTCCCATGGTGGTGTTGGATTCTTCTTCTTCAACCACTTCCCCACTTTCGTCTTCCTCACTCCCGCCTCCGCTACCAACACTTTCTACTCTACCACCCTCCCTATCAACAACTTCCATGTCACCTCTCACTTTTCCACATGTATTTGCCTCCTATTTATAGAAAGTTCCATCTAAACTCTCTAAGGTAATCCTAAGTCTTTAGGTTCAAACATTAATGGTCCAACTTGTTGCTACCTTTCCTCTTCCTCCACCTCCCACCGAGCCACCAAAGATGGAGGCAACAATGTAAATCTCTGAAGAAATGGAGAGGTTAAGCACAGAACAGCCAAAAGAAGCAACAATAGATGTCACTGAGGAGCCAAAGGACTCTGATCAAGATGATTACTTTGAGCACCCTGAGCAAGGATTAAATGTTGACTTGGATGAGGTGACTTTAGAAGGAGAAGGGCAGCAAATGCCCAAGGAGTGGATACAAGCAAATTCATTGATTACTATGAAGTTGAGACCTCTGACCAAGAACTAGAAGAAGAACAGCCCAAAGAACACATCAAAAAGGAAGCAGACCTAGAGGAGAATCACTTTAAGGAAGAGAATAATGAAATAGATAATGATGTGGACAAGGCTGATGAGCCTCCACAAACTGGCCAAGATAAGGGCCTGAGATATAAAGAAATGACTCCAAAAGGAGAGCGAGAGAAAGATAAGAAAGAAGAGGAAAATATAGAAGAAAAGAGTGTTAATCCCAAGAAACAAGTTGAAGAAAACAAGGGGGCAACACTAGAAAAGGAAAGCATTGCTAAAGAAAATGTGGAATTTGCTAAGCCAAATAAGGGAAAGGTCATACTACAGGAAAATGAGCAAGATGAAGAAGAGGGAATTGATGAAGATGCTCCCATGCATGAAGAGAATGAGCCATCAAAGGAATAGGATGAAGGAGATAAAGACAATCTTTGGACCATCAAACAGAGGTTCCTACATGGTCAGAGTAGCAACTAAAGAGAAAAGCTCCACTATTTGTCAATCCCAAAGCTCTATTAGAGGCAATCTTGGCCAAAGCTCAAGTAATGACCTGAAAGGAGAAGAAGCCAAATATCATATCCCATGTCACCACATATTCCTTCAGGTCTAGGTTAGTACAAGTGGCCACTCCTACTGTAGGAAAAGATTCAGATACCATGTAGGGCCAAGATTATCAAATATCTACCATCAATCTAAGTCCTGTGTCTCAAGCCCAAAAAATAGATGAATTTTAGGGATCAGTGTCCACCATCCTCCAACAGATGAATAAGGACCAAGCAATGAAGGAGGAGGTGAAAACACAAGTGGCAGAATTGACTATCTTTATATAACAATGGATAGCCTCGAGAGAGGAAGCTCCAACAGAATCACCTATGCCTGCCTTACTCTCAAAAGAGGAGGTAAATAAAATGGAGAAAATGAAGAATTGGACCAAGTCGACATTTGACTGGTTCAAAAGAGTCATCGACACCGGTGACAAAGGCATCCACCACACAACCAGAATGCACAATGAATTTTGGGTGCTGTAGAAAGAGGTCGAAGAAGAAATTGATATTTGTAAAGAGTTCCTAGAACTCTACAAGATTACATATTTGAAGCTAGAAAGCATCCTCAAGCTCACCTAAGAATCTTGGGAAAAGGAACAAGCACTGCGTAAGGAAGATCATTGGCTACTTGAGGCTTGGTAGCTAAATTTTGAATACAGAAAATAAGTTTTGGAAAGGGCCCTACAGGAATTAGAAGCCAATCATGAATGGATTGTAGAGCACCAGGTTGAGAGTGATAATTATTTAAATATGATGATAGGTTATGAAATGCTCACCCTAGGGATAGATCCAGATGCCATTAAATGAGAATTCCATAAGAAAGTAGAGTAGGGAGCTAGCGATACATTGGTAGTTGATTTTATGGACTTTATTGCCAAAGCCTTCACTGAATCAGAGCAGATAATCAAAGATGTGCCAAAGTGCACCAAGCATCAAGACTAGATGACAAAAGCATTCAAGAGAGTCACCTTCCAAATCACCAAATCTGATCTCTCTGAAGAGAAGAAGCTACTAGTTATGATTGGAAAGTTTGTGGAATATGCAACAGCACAAAAGGAGGCTAGAAATCCAATTATTGATGATGAATATTTTCTAAAATAACTTTGTAGACACTGAAAAATGTCTTAATCGATGTCACACATTCAAATCAGATTTACTAACATCATTTCCTCTTTTATCCATCCTCTTTTCGCTTAATTGAATTAATTAGCATAGCTAATTAATTAATTGCATCATTTTCGTCCATTTAACCTAATTAATTAAATTGGGTTAATTCATCTCTTTTCGCACTAACACTTCATCTAATTAAATTAAATAAATCAAAATATTCAATTTAATCTCCTAAGTCATCTTATTTAATTAAATAACCCTAAGTTATTTAATTAAATATCATTTCATCCCCCTCCCCTATTTATTAAATCATCTAATTTAATAAATATCTCTTAAATTCTTCTAATTCCCTAATTGCATAAATTAAACCTTGTTTAATTAGAAATTAAACTAATTTTCTTCTAATCAAAGGGAATATTTCCATGGAATATTCTTATCCTTTTTGCACATTTAAAACTTTGTTTTAATTTGTAAATTACATTGTTTCCTCACCCTAAAGGAATATTCTTTCTCCTCCAATCAACTCACTCGGCTTCTTCAACAAGCTAAACCTTCAACCTCTTTAGCAAGTTACCTTTGACCTATGTGAGTAGGTCAAAAGTGTGTTTGTTTGAGGCAAGTGTGAGCTTTTGATTAACTTTCATCATGCATTCTCACCCGTTGATGAGAATCCATGATCCATGCCTCCCATCCCCTTCATCTTGAACTATTGATTAAGCTTTTTGATCTCAACCATCCATTCCTCATTTTCTCTCCTATAAATACATCACTATTTGGAGACAAATGGATCTATCTTTATTGCAAACACATGTTGATGAATTTACTCACATACTCACTCATCTTTTACTCAATTTTTAGCTCATTTTAGTTCATTTTCATTGCATAATAGCTTAGAGTATCCATTAATGGCTTCCATTCATCCATCTTAGTTTGTAAATAAATTAGGGTTTTCATCTTTTAGCATAATGGTAGCTTAGATTAGCTTAGAAATTACATAATTAGATCATTTATGGCATACAATCATGGTAACTTAGCTTGCATCATGTTCATTTTAGCATTGTATACACCTGAAAATGGTCGTCGCATTCAATTAATTAAATACAACCTATTTGATTAATGCTTCGACTACATATAAATAAGGTCTTTATTTATATTGTTCACTTTCCTTTTAATTCTCCTAATTCACATTCTTCTAAGTTAAATAAACAAAAAACCCTAAACGTGTTTATTTAATTAATCTTCCCTAATCCTGATTAAGAATTAGAGCACATTTCTACAACTTTTTTTATGTTCCACCTCATAAAGGTCACATGAAAATAAATAATCCTAATTATTAATTAGAATTATCCTCACACACTTCCACCAATAAGAAAAATCACATGGATTTATTCCCTCACACACTTCCACCAATAAGAAAAAGCACATGGCTTTATTCCCCCACACTTCCAACAAATTTGGAGCACATGAGTCTTTGTTTCACACACTTGGAATCTCATACATTTGGCATGCTTCCAATTGGTCAAGGGGATTCTCTTCACACACATAGCATGTTGTCCTTGGTCAAGGGGACATTTCTTCTAAATTAAATAAACAAAAAACCCTAAACGTGTTTATTTAATTAATCTTCCCTAACTCTGATTAAGAATTAGAGCACATTTCTACAACTTTTTTATGTGCCACCTCATAAATGTCACATGAAAATAAATAAGCCTAATTATTAATTAGAATTATCCTCACACACTTCCACCAATAAGAAAAAGCACATGGCTTTAACCCCCACACTTCCAACAAATTTGGAGCACATGGGTCTTTGTTTCACACACTTGGAATCTCATACATTTGGCATGCTTCCAATTGGTCAAGGGGATTCTCTTCACACACATGGCATGTTGTCCTTGGTCAAGGGGACAACATCCTAATTCCTTTCATCTCCACCGTCTATCTTGTCTCCTTTGAATTTGAACCGTTGATAGGTGCCACCTCACAAAATGCTTGCAAAATTCTATAAATACACCCCTCATCCTTTGCATTATCATCCACCTTTTGAGTAATGTTATAATGCAATTTTGGAATACAAATTGGAATAGTGTTATAATTCCATTTTCAATCCACACTTTGAGTATTGTTACCATGCAAGTTTTTCGTAGGAGCTTGGAGCTTCCATGGAGTCTTATACTTAGCTTTCATATCATATGTTACTTTTCATTCTCATCTTAGATTAATTAGTTTCTTCGTAGTTACATTTTATCATCTCCATTGCATCATAGTTACATTTTAGGTTAGTTTGTTTTATGTTTTCATTTGAGCATATGCATAATCATAGATAGCTCATTATAGTTGCATATCATCTCACTCATCTCCATTTGTTCATCCATCACCAACATCATCCTTCGTTTATCATTGCATTCATCATCAATTCCATCATCTTGTTTCATTTAAGAGCATACCATTAATCCTTCCACCACACATTTGCACATAGAAATCATCTTAGCTTGCATATTAAGCATAAAATCTCATTTTCTAGGTAGTCATTTTAACAACCTTTGTGCTCATAGAAATCTGAGGGCCAAATGGTTTAATAAATCCCTAGAATTAGAGAACAATGATACGTATTTGAAAAGTTTGATTGTATTACGAAATAGATTAGTTTTACTTGCTTCAAAATTTGAATGTAAACTATTTCATTAAGGTTTGTGTTGACATTAAAATAACTGACTCACTCTACACATTTCGACACACGCACAAAATGGCACCCACCGTGGGGCCTTTGCCTCACTTATTGCTAACTTTTTTGATGGTTTCATGATTGTAGGTGCAAGTTTTATGACTTGGGAACGTTTTGCACCGGTTTGGAGGTTTTTCCCAGATTCGTTGTCAAAGACTCAAAACACAAACTACTAACATATTGTCGGGGTTGGATGTTATGTACTTGTTTCCATTTTGGTTAAGTTAGGAGCATAGCTTAAGTAAAGGGATAATGAACATCATGTTTCCTTTTGGTTAAGTTAGGAACATAGCTTAATTAACGGATTAATGAACACCATGTCTTTTGTATGTGATGGATGGTAAGCATATTCTCTCCCCTTAATTGGGTGATCCAAAAAGCTAGACCCATTCTTGTTTATGTGTGAGTGTAAGTGGGGCATATGGCATGAGTTCTCTCTTTATTCATGTGAAATAAATATTGATCAAACTATGGGTATACTCACTTGCTTTTGTTTATCCTAGAGGGCCTGCCTTGTGGGAAAAATTAATCACCCAAGGGAACGACCCAACTGGTAACATGCTAAAGACAAGCGACTTCCAACCGGGATATAAATGTGGATAGTTGAGGAAAGTTCAAGTATCACGAGGATAATTTCAATGAGATGGATTGAAAGGGACTCTCGCCATATGGATTATCCCCCACGAACGGAATGCCCGCATTAAAACCCTTGTTGTATATTTTCCAAAATCCTTTATCTATTCTTTGGTGCAGCAATGGTCATTGCCAAGGCATCCACATTCTCACAGTTTTTAGTAGAGGTGATCAGTTCACCATGGGAGTTTCATGGGGACTGGAAGCTTGGTTGGCCTGAGAAGAGAGTGCACTATAAGGGGGAGCCCGTGCAGCCAAGCTTCTAAATTCATCCGCTAAAGATAGTGTGGTTGGGGTAAAACTCACGTGGAATCTAAAAGAATACAGTCTTACACAGCCTTAGGAGTGTATATTCTACTTGATGTGTCTTCAAAATGAAACTCAAACCAAACACCATAAAAAATGTAACATTTTGTAAGTGAAAACCTTGATTCAAAACTACATTCATTGAGGTAGACAAGTTGGTAACTTAGGTCCATCGATTTTCAGAAAATCAGTCCTTCCAATAGTGTTCAACCATTCCTTAGGCAAAGCAGAGTCAAAATATGTGGTTTACATGATGATTTCATGAAAGTTCAAGGTTAGAAAACCCAAGCTCAAGCCTCCTAGTTTCAAACAACACCAAAAACATTTGTCTATGCTCTACGACTTTAGAGAAAAACTAACCTTCAACTTTTACAAGAGAGCTTGCAAGGACAATCTAGAGTTATACATGATGTACTATTGTCAAAATCCAAGACTTTTCCAACATTTTGAGTACCTTAATTACACAACAGGAATCTAAACTCCAAGTCCAATATCATTCCTTAGATACCTTAGAAGTCTAAACATTGTCGAAATGGACCTATACAAGTGGAACTTTTTAAACTAAACCTAGATCTAAACATTTCAAGGTTCTTAAATCAATCAATATCCATCACATCTTTGTTTGTACAACCTAGTTTCATCTCTGGGATTTGTCATCCTTCTATCAACGAAACGACGTCATGCAATCAAATCAAACTTAGTCTAATCAATAGAATTTGTCATTCTATTTGACTTAATTGTAATCCTTGGCACTATTTCAAACTTAAATCAAAGCTTAGTCCAAATCATAACATTATTATGCCCGTCCAAACAAGATCACAAAAGAGGAGACTTAAAGACAAGGAACTTGGAACACCCCACTTTGAAATGGAAAACATAGGAAGTCCAAGTAGTGAAACTTTCGATATTGAAACTCCCAACATTGAACCTCAAAATAGTGAGATCCCTAGCAACATGGCTGATGCAAAAGAAATCCCTATTCCTAGACTCAACAACACTCAAGGGGAAGAAATAAATGATGAGGATATCTGAGAAGCACAACAAGACCCCAACTTCCATAAGTTTCTGGAAAATATTTTTGAAAGAGATGGGAAAAAATGCCTATTAATGTTAGCCAATCAAGGAGTCAAACTTCCCCCTGATTTTGACATCAACATCTTAAAAGCACCTCCCCAAAAGGCTGAAAAGGAAACAAAAAAAATGGTTGCTTTAACTCACCAAATGAAGAACCTTCAACAACAAGTTCTAGATATGCAAAGGGGAACTTCGAAATGATACTTGATTGAAGACATTTGTCCTTATCCCTTTAATCCATCCATCAACATGATTATTTCCCTAAACGTAGTGAATTTCCAAAGTATGATAAATACAATGGTACAACTGATCCATTAGATCACGTAAGGGAATTTTGAACCACGAGTATAGAATTTGTGCATGAGGAAACTTACTTGATGAGACTATTTCCACAAAGTCTAGGAGGGACATGCCTTGAATGGTTTTCAAATATTACACCCCACATCAACACGTTTGAAGAGTTGGTCAATAGATTTCTCACTCAGTACTCTTACAACATCCAACACAATATCACCATGAAAGACCTTTGCAACTTGAAACAGAAAAAGGGTGAGTCCTTCCTCATTTTATTGCAAAAATGGAGGAGATTGTTCACAAGGTATTCTTGTCCCGTGCCCGAAAAGGAAAAGATAGAGATTTTCATTGACAACCTAAACGATGAGATGAGTTATAGGTTGGAATTACAATGTCCCCCTACCTTCGAAAAATTGATTGAAAACGGAATTAAGATCGAAGAAGCCTTAGTCAAAAGAGGGGTCATTAAGATATACAATGAAAACAACTCATCCACTTCCTCTAACAACTACAACGGTGGGGACAAACCTAAATTTTGGCAACGAAACAATAACATGGGTACCAATGAGGTCATAGCTGAAAATAAAAATACCAAACTAGTATTCAACCTAATTGCAGCTGCCACCAAGACTAATCAGGCCAACAATCCTCCCAACACTCCAAATGTTAGCCAAAACAATAATCAGACTAATCTGGGGACTAAAGCAACACTATTTCCAAAACCTTCCAATCGACGAAAATTTACACCATTGGGACAATCCTTAGATTTTTCCTTAAAGGAACTTACTGAGGCTAAACTTATCACAATGCTAGAAGAACCAAACTAGGATCTACAAGTCAAACCCTTTTGGTGGAATGATGCCCATTACTGTGATTATCATCAAAACAAGGGTCATATGACGAAATATTGTTGGCAATTAAAAAACACAATCCAAGATCTCATTGATAACAAAAGGGTACACATTGAAGGACCCCAAACAAATAGTGATCAGGAAGTGTCCAAGAACCCTTTACCCAATTATGAAAAGGGAGAGTCCTCTACATTGAATACCAAAGGAAAGAATATAAACTATGTTTATGATTCTACCATTCATTGTATTGAGATGGTTGAGAATTCCATCCAAGACATTAAAATCAGAATCCAAGGGAAGGATGCCACTACTGAAATCCAACACAATGATGACACCACCTCACACCAAATCAATGATCTTGAACCTAGAAATTAGAGCAATAACGTTGACATGAATGACAATCGAATTAACGTCATCAAAATCATAAATGATCAAGACAATGCACCTATCAATGCGATCACAAGAGGACAAGCCAAGGTAACATTGAAATGAGCTACCCCTTCTACGTCCAAAATGAATGTTTTTCCTATAACTCAATATGACATTATCGATCAGTTACAAAAGATACCTGCTCAAATATCCATATTGGAACTTCTCAAGATTTCACCAGCGCACAAAGAAATCCTAGAACAAGCTTTAGTTGCCACCACAATACCAAACAATCTAGAAGTATGTACATTTCAAGCTATGGTGGGACATTTGACTGCACCTCATTGCTTATCATTCTCTAAACATGATGCATCCACCACCCATCCACATAACGCTGCTCTTCACATCAAAGTCCATCATTCTCTGAACATGACGATGAAATGCAAGTGGTACCATCAACCTATCATTAGTGCCTGAAATCTCCTTTCAATGGACAGGAGGTCACCATTGTTGCAGATTCTAATAATCCCCAATATTGCAGTGCACTCAGAACAAGTCAAGATACCTTTGTACCACATAATAGAGAAGTCATCAGTTTTGATCCATCAAACAAAGAATTTCTAGTGGGTTCTTTGTCAAGACAGTATAAGGAAAGGGCTCAATCAAAAGGCAAAGGGGTCGTTGACTCTATTTCATGCAACAATGGAAATTAATTTGATGCCTTATCAAAATAGTTGGAAAAGATCCAAATAAAAGACAAGGGCATGGG
Source organism: Sequoia sempervirens (assembly GCA_007258455.2). Taxonomy (NCBI): domain Eukaryota; kingdom Viridiplantae; phylum Streptophyta; class Pinopsida; order Cupressales; family Cupressaceae; genus Sequoia; species Sequoia sempervirens. Next base: position 40,921 of record VDFB02007385.1, on the reverse strand, counting down.
GGAATACTCATTTGAGCAATCTTCATACTTATCACAACTTTCATCTTCTCCTAAGTCACATGGACAACCATCCACCTCAAGACAACAATCTTTACAACCCATCACACTCTTTGATGTGAAGTTTATAAAAGCAAGCACTCAAGTGGAGGAATCAAAAGATAGGGAGGTCCTAAACTAGTTATACAAAGATGAAGAACCTTCACAGGTATCAATGTCCAATATATGCACAAATAAGTATGGCAAAGGTCGGACAATCTTGACAAAAATGGGATATGAGGGAAATGGTGCTTTGGGTAAAAGGAAAGAAGGCATGAGCGAACCAATACAACTTGTTACAATGAACCCCAAAGAAAAAACAGGGCTAGGCTACAGGGAAGACTTAAAAGAGGAAGCTACTCAAAGAGCTATCGAAAGAATCTTACAGCTACAGGCTAGTGAGGATCATGAAACAGATTCTAATGAATATGAATGGGACTCTCTCTGTGAGGAATCTTGTCATGACAAAGAGATCCTTGTAATCCAAAATTATACACCAATATGTATGAAAGGACAAAGTTATGGTTCTAGACCACTCGAATTTGGATCACAATATATCATTGACTCAAGTGAAGACGATCATTCTTTGAGCGAGATAGACACGTCGGAAGAAAGTAACATCTTAGACCTCATTGGACAATTTGACAACATGGCTATCCTAATGCTTACACCTTATGACCTTGACCAATCTAATGATTCCTTGTCCTTAATGCATCCTGAACTAATTGATTGGGATCAAAATGAGTCGCTTGACGTACCCACCTTTTCAAACGATGATGCCCTTGTGAACTTCCTATGTTTCGATGATCCTGACACATATTCTACCATTGAATCTCAGAGTGAAGCTCCTGACGAAGGGAGCATTAAACCTTTTAGCTGCAAAATGAAAAAATATAAGAAATGGATCTAATAGTGAAAACCATCTAATGGCACTATTAAATCAGGAAAAAGTAAAAACAAAGAGCGTATCTCAAGGTGAAAACCTCCTTGAGGCACCAAGAGATGGAAGGTTTGACACTCTCCCAGAACACTATCAAGAGAGATCTTCAATGCTAATAGAACCTACACAATCCATCAATGTTGGTACAACTGAGGTAGTGAAGACCCTGCGTTTAGCGAAATCCATGACAGAAGAGGAAAAACCTCTTTTCACCAAATTATTTGAGGAGAGACAAATCAACTTTGGTTGGTCATATGTTGATATGCCAGGCATAGATCCAGAACTCATTATGCATCATTTATCATTACCACCTGGCGTGAGACCGGTAAAGCAAAAACTGAGAAAGATGCATCCCCATATCGCCCTTCTGATGAAAGCTGAGTTGAAAAAGCTATTAGATGCAGGATTCATAAGATCTATTGACTATGCCGAGTGGATATCAAACATTGTTCCGGTATCCAAACCAGATAAGAGCATCAAGATATGCACGGACTTCAGAGATCTTAACAAAGCCTGTCTGAAAGATGATTTTCCTCTACCAACCATTGATCTAATTGTAGACTTGACTATTGGGCATGAAATGTCATCACTTATGGATGGCTTTTTAGGATACAACCAAATAAAGATAACATCTGAAGATCAAGATAAAACAACCTTCACATGTCCTTGGGGCACTTTTTGCTAGAATGTGATGCCTTTTGGGTTGAAAAATGTTGGAGCTACATATCAGAGGGCTATGACTACCATCTTCCATGACATGATGCATACTTTTAAGGAAGAATATGTGGATGATCTGTTGGAAAAATCCTACACTAGAGAAGGACACTTAGAGATTATAGACAAAATCTTTACAAGATTGGAGAAATTCAAGGTAAGGTTAAATCCCAAGAAATGTGTGTTCGGTGTAACATCATCTAAACTTTTAGGATACATTGCTCAGCTAAAGGCATCGAGGAGGATCCCACTATTGGGATTGTAAATTTTTGAATAATTTCACAAGTTTTCATACCCCTGAGTTTCCATTGGAGTCCTTATCATAAGCACATGGGTCTGTTTTCATATCATTTTGCTCACATTTTGTCCATACAGTCATCTATGTCTGAATATTGCACATTCTTGTTCCTATCGACGTGAGTTCATTATGGTCTCCCCGACCCATTGAGTATTCTCATTAAAAGGAGTCTGTGTTGCCTATCGGCAAGACTCCTTTTATATCACAGCGATTGGATTTCATCTACAGGCGGCTATCGGCATGTTATTTTCATTATCCTGGCAACTTGGAGGGCTCACTTCGGTAAGAATATCATCTTCGGGTTGAGGTCTTAGCAAGATCTCTATGTCTCGTTGACTGGCACATTAAATGATCATTTCGGCCAAACTTGTTGGTATCGGCATAATGTTATAACGAACTTGATGTGTCTTACCGATTAGCTCATGTGGACTTACTTCGGCCAAAGTCATGGTATTCAGGTTAGGGTCTTGGCAAGACCTTATTGTCTCACCGACCAGCAGTGGAAGGATTGACTTATCGGCAAGAGTTAAAAACTTCAGTGAAATGTCATAGCAATCTCGTGGTGTCCTACCGACTTGGCACAAAAGGTTATATCAATAAGAGTTACTGAAATTTGGAGGGAGGTCTTAGCGACTTCATTGGGTCTCACCGATAAAAAAGGCAAAAGGTCTCTAACGGCATGCGAATTGAATTCTCTTGGCGATCTAAAGTGAACTCAGGGCTTTCAGTGAAACATAATGTGGTCTACGAGAGGTCTCCCCGACATCACAGAGCTACAGCGAAAGCTAGTAAGATAAAAGGATGCATCTCAGTGAGAAAATGCCCATGTCTCAGCAATTGGTAAATATATTAAGGAAATACATATCGATAACACATTTTGTAATCTGTGAGATGTCTCACCGACAACATGAGGTCACAGCAAAACACAAAGAACACGGGATGACTAGCAATACAATTGCCTTCGTCATACTTATGGGGTTATCTCAGCGAATGATTAACGAGGACTCAAACACTGTGGCCTACATGAGAATTTCTAAATGCAGTTGCAGGCCGACATGGATTTTCCTGAATACTATGGCTGGCCGACTTGGATTTTGAAGCGATGTGTTTCCTAATGCTAGTATATAAATATGCATTCTCGTTTGTAAAAAAATCATCAAATTTAGAATAGAGGCAGTAGGTAGATTAGGAATGGATACAGTAGAATAAAGTTCTCATATCAGAGACTATGATGCATGTTTTCAAATGGCGATTTCAATGAAAATTAGTTGTTGTGGCAGTTTATTTCTGGTGTCAATTGTCTGTTGAGTTTATTGGAAAGTATTGCTAAGCTGTCTCCAGGTTGATTCTTTCTGGTTGTTTAAATTGATATAACAAGTTTATTTTCAGTTTATCAGTGCACATTTGTTGTATCTATGTGGTTAAGTGATTGGTTCTTTCAAGGAGAGATTAAATCCTCTTAGTTGATCATAGTAATCAGGGAGATTCATCTGGATTATTAAAGTAGAGTTCAGTAATCATAGTCCTGCATGTTTATACAAGTTATAAACAGATCATATGTTGACAACTTGAGTTTTTGCCAGAATAAGTTGCCCACTTCTATTTTATTTGACTCTGCATACCCAATAAGGCACCGGTCTCTGCAACTTCATCATTTAGATTCATTCAGTTTCTTTACATCTGTTAATTGAGCATTTTAGGATTTAGATTTAGAAGATTGCTATTGCTATTTGTATCAAGTTTGAATTCATTTGTTCACTTCCATCTGCCATTGTGGACAAATCATTGCAAGAAGAATAATCATAAGTCAAGTATGCTTCATTCAGATAGGTACACCCGCCTAGGTCTGGCAGCACCTGAAGAGTAGAAGGTTCAATTCATTTGACCTTGTTACCCTAAAATGTCGTGAAAGCTTGGCAACCTTTCGTGGTTCAAACCTGCATTTTTGAGAGCTAACAAATTGGCGACTCTGTTGGGCACAAACATTAGAAAATTCGGTTGAAGACCATCATATAGAGTCATTAAAGAAGAAGTTGTAATTTGAGAAGTTTCAAAAAAGGTGATTCCGCTGGGAAGAAGGTCAAAAAGAATCATTTTCCTACTTTTGGAAAAGTAGGTGGCGACTCTGAAAAAATCTTGATGAAGAATGGAATTTGTGTGTGGAACGAAAGAATATTTTGAGAAGCAAAAGTTGACAAGAGGAATTGAAGAATTGGAAAAGAAAGGACTGCAATTGGACAAGAATGAATACACAAATGTAGGCAGGAATTGGACCCCTCAAATGCCTGATAGTACAATTGGAAATTTTCACAATGGAGGCAATGCATATCATGCACAACAGAATACATACGTACCACAACCACATCATGGTTAGCAGTATGTGCCACATCATCATACACAATACAATAGTCCACCATACCAGCATCAGTACCCACCTAGCACCCCCCCTCATCAATACACAACAATGATCAGATAGTTTGATTTGGAAGGGATTCAATTATCCCCTTATCCAATGGATGGCAGTTGGAGAAGTCTTGTTCCAAAGTTTACAGGGAGTAATGCAATTACTGTTGAAGAGCATTTAAGAAGTTTTAATGCTTTCATCCAAGATTTGGATGTGCCATATGAAGATTTACACATGAGGCTATTCATGATATCACTTATTGAAGACGTCAGGGATTGGTTCAATAGCCTACCAGCAGTCTCTATTAATTCTCTCCAAGGATTTCAGGATCAATTCCTCAAGCAATATGGGAATCTAAGTGCACCAGATGCTGCTCTTCATGAATTAATACACATTCAGAAAGATCAAAATGATACAATTTATGATTTTAATCAGAGATTCAATAAGTTGCAGAATAAAATACCTCCTGGATCAAAGTTGCCAGATCCTGTAGCACTGAGTGTTTATTTGAATTCTTTTGATCCTAAAACGGGGTATGAACTAAGAAATAGATTCCCAAGAGATTTAGCTGAGGCTCAGAAGATGGCACTGACAATTGAAAACAATAGGAGGGTTGCAGGGATAATTGATAAAAGAGACAATCCTAAGGTTCCTTAGCAAAGCAATAATTATCATCACAGACAGGAGAATACTTACAGAGATGAGAGGCCGAGGTTGCATGACATGCCTTATAATACAGACTAGAAGGACGGAAAACCTATAACAGCTAGGCCTAGAAGCAAAGAAACTCCTGATCCATTGATGAAGGGGGAAACCTATATGGTAAGTAACAATTACTTCTATAAATTTTGTGATAAGCCACATTACCCAGATTATTGTGTTGTAGCCCAAAGAATGCAAGAAGAGGGAATGTTGATGGGAAACAATGCAGAAGATCACACAGTATATTTGACTTCAAATAATTTTCACCATGTTGAGGAGAGGTACTCATCTTCAGAGGATGAAGGTTATCAGTATGATGTTTCAAATTAGAAATACAATGTCCATATGGTTGAACAGCAGGTCCTTTCTAACTCTGAAGAAGATTATACAGAGCCACATTTTGTTGAGGTGCCTACTCAATGCAGTAAGAAGAGATTCACCGAAGAGGAGATAGAGAGACTAACTATTGCTGCAATTGAAGAAGCAAAGCATAAGTGTTGGTTGAGAAATAGGACAGTAAATGAGAAGGAGGGTGTCCTCAAAGGAATTTTTATGAAGGATCAGAAGGCGACACAAGGGACTGAGAAGGAAGCAAAAAATAGACAGCATGATATAAGTGAACAGAAGCTTGTCCAAAAGGAGGAAGTTAAAGAGTTGCACAAAGAAATGCAAGAGACTGATCAGGAGGAAGAAAAAAAAGGAGAAACATTGGAGCAAAAGAAAAGGATTAAGGTAGAAGGCTCCTCTCTTGACTTCATTCAAGCATTATCCCAAGGGAAACGATATGAAGACGGTGGCGATATCACGGATGAGCATCAGGAGATCAATCCAATAGAAGATGAGACATGTGCAAGTAAGAATGACTCATATGTTAGCTTGCATGAGGAAGATGAAGGTGCAAGGTATCTCTCTTGCATAACAGATTGTGACAGGGAAAGTAGTGCATGTTGTGAGGAATCCAGTGAATATTTAGATTTTGATCTACAATCAAGGGATTTTTCTACCTCTTATGAAGATCAGGGTGAAGAAGCGATGGGAAATATTGATTTATTTGATAGTAAGCAGATAATACCTCCAACTGTAGTTGAAAGCTGTGAAGACACATTCGATAAAAAAGAGGTTTGTACATATGAAAGTGATTTCCAAACTTTTTCAAACCCATTGTATGATGAGCAGTTAAATGAATATCAGATGATTTTTTGCCAAGGTGTGTCCATGAATGAGTTTCAGATATTTTCAAATCCATTTTATGATAGAGAGGAGATAATTTCAGATAAACAAAATAATTATGGCATAAATGACTGCACTGATAATGTTTCTGATTTCTCATTCTCTGATGATCTTGGACTTCTTTTTTATGATGACAAAAGTGAAGAATGCAACTGTAGTGATGAAAATGTGGAGACTTGTTCACTTAGCTATGAATAGATTTTAGATTTTTTACCTCCTGAATACCAGGGATGTGCACATGAATGTGATCTTGAAGTTGTGCGTCCTGCTTACATTTGTTTTGATAGTGAAAGATCTTTGTGTAAAGATTCTTATGACTCCCAATGCATTTCTTGGAATGATGGTGAAACCTTTGGTGTTGATCAAAAGTCTATGTCCATTCAGGATAAGGTATGTGATTTTGAAATTTCTAACTCATGTGAAGATGGCATTTGTTTGCATACCAAGGATGATAGAGGTCCAGATTTGATTCGTTCATATATGCTTGATATTGAAGATATGGGTCATAATCCAGTGTTGTATCCAAATGGTATTGTCAAAGAGGTGCAAAAGGTTGGAGATTTGTTTGTTTCAGACAGCATTGATATGACAGAATTTTTTTATTCTCAAGAGAAGCACTTTGATGGTGAATTTTCAATACAGCTGGGAGAGTGTTTCACAATTCATAATAGTGAGAGAGATAATATAAAATGTTGTATTGAATATGCATGCATTTTATATATTGAAGATAACAAGGGTTTGTCCCATGATGGTGAAGAATTTGAATTGCTAAATGGTGTAGGGATTTTGGGCCAAACCGAGCATGATGATTCTCTAAGAACTTTTAATAATAGTGATAGGGAAGATTGCATGAATGTCTTCAAGAAGAATCTGATGAACTCAAGACAAAACTAGGTATTTGACGAGGGAAAGTATGGTTTGAGTTTTAGATTGTAACAGCTCAGAACAGGTAAAGTTGAAACACAGAGGATTAAGGGTTGCTAGTGCACAGACAACTCTTGCTTATTCTCTTTAAAATTATTTTCCATGCACAGTAGTTTAGGGTTTTGGTTCACTTCCATTTTTCATTCACTTTCCATTCATTTTCATTTCCTTTTTGCTCACTGCTCATCATTTTGTGTCTGTTCTGCTCACCCAAAGATCTAGATCCTTGCAATGATCTTACTATCATTCATCCCCAAATGGAGCCACCATTGGGACTGTAAATTTTTGAATAATTTCACAAGTTTTCATACCCCTGAGTTTCCATTGGAGTCCTTATCATAAGCACATGGGTCTGTTTTCATATCATTCTGCTCACATTTTGTCCATACAGTCATCTATGTCTGAATATTGCACATTCTTGTTCCTATCGGGGTGAGTTCATTATGGTCTCCCCGACCCATTGAGTATTCTTGTTAAAAGGAGTTTGTGTTGCCTATCGGAAAGACTCTTTTTATATCACAGCAATTGGATTCCATCTACATGCAGCTATTGGCATGTTATTTTCATTATCCCGACGACTTGGAGGGCTCACTTCGGTAAGAATGTCATCTTCGGGCTGAGGTCTTAGCGAGATCTCTATGTCTCATCGACCGGCACATTAAATGATCATTTCGGCCAAACTCATTAGTATTAGCATAATGTTATAACGAACTTGATGTGTCTTACCGATTAGCTCATGTGGACTTACTTCGGCCAGAGTCATGGTATTCGGGATAGGATCTTGGCAAGACCTTATAGTCTCACCAACCGGCGGTGGAAGGATTGACTTATCGGCAAGAGTTAAAAACTTCGGTGAAATGTCATAGCGATCTCGTGGTGTCCTACCAACTTGGCACAAAAGGTTATATCGGTAAGAGTTACTGAAATTCGGAGGGAGGTCTTAGCGACTTCATTGGGTCTCACCGATAAAAAAAGGCAAAAGGTCTCTAATGGTATGAGACTTGAATTCTCTTGGCAATCTAAAGTGAACTCAGGGCTTTTGGTGAAACATAATGTGGTCTACAAGAGGTCTCCCCGACATCACAGAGCTACGGCGAAAGCTAGTAAGATAAAAGGATGCATCTCAGTGAGAAAATGCCTGTGTCTCAGCAACTGGTAAATATATTAAGGAAATACATATCGATAACACATTTTGTAATCTGTGAGATGTCTCACCGACAACATGAGGTCATAGCGAAACACGAAGAACACAAGATGAATAGCAATACAATTGCCTTTGGCATACTTACGGGGTTGTCTCAACGAATGATTAATGAGGACTCAAACACTATGGCCTACATGAGAATTTCTAAATGCAGTTGCAGGCCGACATGGATTTGCCCGAATACTGGGGTTGGCCGACTTGGATTTTGAAGCGATGTGTTTCCTAATGCTAGTATATAAATATGCATTCCCGTTTGTAAAAAAATCATCAGATTTAGAATAGAGGCAGTAGGTAGATTAGGAATGGATACAGTAGAATAAAGTTCTCATATCAGAGATTATGATGCATGTTTTCAAATGGCGATTTCAATAAAAATTAGTTGTTGTGGCAGTTTATTTCTGGTGTCAATTGTCTGTTGAGTTTATTGGAAATTATTGCTAAGTTGTCTCTAGGTTGATTCTTTCTGGTTGTTTAAATTGATATAACAAATTTAAATTTTTAGTTTATTAGTGCACATTTGTTGTATTTGTGTGGTTAAGTGATTGGTTCTTTCAAGGAGAGATTAAATCCTCTTAGTTGATCATAGTAATCAGGGAGATTCATCTGGATTATTAAAGTAGAGTTCAGTAATCATAGTCCTGCATGTTTATACAAGTTATAAACAGATCATATGCCAACAATTTGAGTTTTTGCCAAAATAAGTTGCCCACTTCTATTTTATTTGACTATGCATACCCAATAAGGCACTGGTCTCTGCAACTTCATCATTTGGATTCATTCAGTTTCTTTACATCTGTTAATTGAGCATTTTAGGATTTAGATTTAGAAGATTACTATTGCTATTTGTATCAAGTTTGAATTCATTTGTTCACTTCCATCTGCCATTGTGGACAAATCATTGCAAGAAGAATAATCATAAGTCTACTTTATTCAGATAGGTACACCCGCCTAGGTCTGGCAGCACCTAAAGAGTAGAAGGTTCAATTCATTTGACCTTATTTGTTACCCTAAAATGTCGTGAAAGCTTGGCAACCTTTCATGGTTCAAAACTTCATTTTTGAGAGCTAACAAAATAAAGGTCAAAGCCATTATGGAAATGCCTCCTCCTAAAAACATCAGTCAACTCATATCATTACAAGGAAGGTTCCAGTCTATCAGAAGATTCATTGCACAACTAGCTAATAAAACTCATCCTTTCAACCACTTATTACACAAGAATGTCTCTTTCAAGTGGGATGACAAATGTGAAGCTTCCTTTAGTCAAATAAAGTAGTACTTGATGACACCACTTGTGTTGATACCACCAGTCAAGGGAAAACCACTATTATTATACATTGCAACAACTGAGATATCTTTGGGAGCCTTATTAGCACATGAAGATTCTACAGGAAAGGAAAGAGCGATCTATTATATCAGTAGGACCCTAAATGGTTATGAGATCAATTACTCCTTTATTGAGAAAGCCTGCTTAGAGGTTGTATTTGCTACACAACAATTGAGGCATTACATGCTGACTCACACCATTAAACTAATTGCCAAAATTGACCCATTAAAGTACTTACTCATCAAAGTTGCTTTGACAAGGAGGTTAGCCAAATGGGTCATGATATTGAGTGAGTTCGATATCCAATATGTGGACAGGAAAGCAATCAAAGGTCAAGGCATAGCAAATTAGCTAGCTAAAGCACCATTGCCAGATAACAATCCAATGAACATTGGATTCCCTGATAATGATATCCTAGCCATATCTACACAACAGTGGCTGCTATACTTTGATGGATCTTATACACAACATGGATCAGGCGCAAGAATCTTGTTTATCTCGCCGCAAGGATACACAATTCCTAAATCCTACAGATTAATGTTCCCTTGCACCAACAACACAGCTAAATATGAAGCATTGATCATTGGAATCAAGATAGTTGTTGAATGGAAAATCACATAATTGCTAGTCTATGGTGACTCACAACTGGTCATCAACCAAGTCAACGATGATTATCAAACAATGAATGACAAGTTGTTGCCCTACAAAAGGATGGTGGATGATTTCAAAAAGTACTTTGTTGAGATCAAGTTTGCACAAGTTCCCAGAATAGAAAACAAAGTTGCAGATGCAATGGTCACCATTGCTTCTCTCTTGCAAATACCTAAACAAAGAAGACGTTATGAATTCATGGTAGAACAAGTGTCCAACCCAGCTTATGAAGATCCAGAATCCCAAGTGATATGTCATATTTTCAACCCTCAAAATTCCCTCTATGGAGAGATCCATACCTACTTGCAAGACAATATCCTTCCAATTAACTTATCCTGAAACCAAGAACGAAACTTCATTCGACAAGCGGCTCGCCACACCCTAATAGCTGATGTACTTTATAGATGAGGTTTGAATGGTACTCTTCTTCGGTGCTAGAACGTCACGAAATTGAAACCGCTTTACAAGAGGTTCACGAAGGTATCTGTGGCACATATTCAAGTGGCTTAACCTTAGCTAAGAAATTGTTACAATTGGGGTATTACTGGCCGAATACGGAGAAAGAGTAATTTCAATATGTCAAAAGGTGTTCCAAATGTCAGATTCATGGAAACTTGATACATGCACCTGCACAAGAGTTGCATCCTTTCACAGCTACATGGCCTTTTTGTTAGTGGGGATTGGACCTTGTAGGTAAGATTCACCCCTCTTCCTCCAATGGACATAAGTTTATAATCACAGCCACAAAATACTTCACCAAGTGGATTAAAGCTATTCCTCTAATCACCATCACCAGAAAAAAAATCTCATCATTCATCCTGAATTATCTCATATGTCGATATGGTGTTCCTCAATCTATCATTATAGACAATGGTCAGCCCTTTAATAATCAAGATGTTCAAGAGATCTGTGAAAGATTCCATATCCAACATCAATTTTCTACACCTTACTATCCCTAAGAGAATGGCCAAGTAGATTCCTCAAACAAGACTATTCTAAAGATTTTGAAGAAAACCGTTAATGAAGCTAGACATGATTGGCATGTTCAACTAAACCCGGCATTGTGGCCTTACAAAACCAGTATCTGTACCCCGACAAGAGCAACACCCTATTCTCTTGTCTATGGATCATAAGCTATTCTACCTATTGAGGTTGAGATACCGTCCTTGCGTGTGTCACTTAAAGGTATGATTTTAGATGAGGATTACAGAGTATCTAGGCTACAAGAATTAGAACTATTGGATGAATGTCGACAACATGCAGTTGATCATCTAAAAGATTATCAACAAAGGATATCTAGGAGCTACAATCACAGAGTAATACCTAGAGCATTTCAGGTGGACGACTTAGGCTTAAAAGAAAATCCCCGTAATCAACAAGATCGAGAGAAGAAGGGGAAATTTGAACCTAATTGGCTGGGTCCCTTTGTTATAGTATCAGTCTTCGGATCAAGAGCATATTAGTTGTCCACACCAGAAGGGGATCTGTTTGACGAACCCCTCAACAGCTTGCATCTCAAAAGGTTTTACACCTAGCTCATCCAGTGCATTGGTCAAGATCTTGAAATAATACCAAAAACATCAGAAAAATGTCCTAAAGAAATATTAAAAAAATCCAAAAAATGCAAAAATCCCCAAAAAAAAAGAAAAGAAAGAAGAAAGAATCGTCCTCTAGCGAAAACCACTTCGATGGCGCTATCGGCAAGTAACTTGGTGAAAACCTAGAAAATAGGCGCCTTGCGTAAAATAAGCACTCTTCATCTATCTTGGGCTACGTGACTTGCTCTGCATCATTTATCCATCATGCTTCCATCTCTGCACCTGTCACGCTTCCATGTTCGCATCATAGCTTGATCCAGTGTTTGTATCAAGGTACTCCCCTAGCATTACTCGACCCATTCTAAAAATCAGTTTGTCTTATCATATCACACTAGGGGCATTTCCTACATTGGATTGGATTCTTGTACATTCTCAAGGTCAGAAAATTGAAAATCCCAAAAACATTCAAAACAGATCAATATCCAAGAATAGGTCAAAAAGTCAAGAAGTCAAAAACATAGTCGTCCTTCGAACTACGTCATCTCTAAGCTTTGAACGTAGGCAAGAGTGATCTTTGATTATCCCCCGAGACATTTGAGTCAGTCTTTTCGATGTCTGCTATGTTCATATTTTCATCTTGGTCGTGTCATTAGTTGAACTACGTGGTCTCTGCGTGTATAACGTAGGCAAGGCTAATCTGTTGATCAGCCCCCGAGGCCCCTAGGATAGGTCTTTAGGTTAGGTCTTCATCGTCATGGTCGTGTCACACCCTGCACTAGGGGAAAAATCATGCACTCACTAGGGGAAAATAAATTTTGAGCTTGAACCAACAGGAAAACAGTCGTCGGATAGAAGTTACAAACACAAACTTCAAATGGATGATGATCTTTCTTAATCAAGGGTTTATCACGTTAAACATGAAATTTCAATTTGTTCTACTTTCATTTTTGATATCATATCTCCCGAGTCCTCGATGATGTATCGAACTAGAGGAGCAAGGAAGGAGTATGATTTTTCTTTGTCTGTTGTCTATGAGTTTATCATTATTACTATGCAAGTTGTCGCGAGATGTGCGCTACAAAGTATCACTAATGACATTTTGAATTTGCATAGGAAAAAGATTAACTCTTGACTGTCTATGTAAGCAACGCTCAGGTCATCTCAGTTAATTATACTTAGATTCTTGTGTTAACTTGCAATTTTAAAACATTATGGAAGTAGTACTCAGGTCATCTTGGTCTAAAATATGCCATCAATGCTTGTACTCACTTTCAACATTTTAAAGGCCTAATGATGATAAAAAGCATGACAAATTGGTTAATATTGTGATATCCTAATGTTTTACCTATTCTAAGAAACTAAAATGCAATGGAAAAAATAAGGAAACACCTCAAGATTAGCCTAAGAAATTTGTAAATGCAAAGAGAAAAAGTGTAAAATGATGACAAATAGATATACCTCCCCTTTGTAGTTGAAACTCCTTGGTTGGCCCTTTATTTTGATTTGCTTTGTATGCTTCTTGATGGCTCTTTATATGGCTAAATGCAAGACTTGACTATATGCTTGGATGCAAATGCAAATAGATGAAATTGATGGCTAGATGAGTGCACAAAATGGCAGCATTTAGTTGCAAAATGGCTAAGTGTTTTTAATGCCTTAGAGGAGGGGGTATTTATAGAGAAACTTGAATTCTCTAGAGAATTCAATGGTTGAGATTTATCCAACAAGGCCAAGATGGAGGGCTAAGGTGAGTTGAGGACTCACAAGCCCTCACATTTTGACATGTGGAATGTGAGATGGCTAAGGGTGAGATGATGTGTAGGTGATGTGGAAGGAGAGGTACATGACGTGGAGGAAGGACAAGTACCTTCCAAGTACATTAGGAGATGAGAAGATTCCTTGGAGGAATAAATGTGAATTAAAAATTCACATGCTTGGGAGAATCTAGTGGATAAGAGAGGGTCTCCAAAAAGGTGGGAGCTTGTCACATGTGATTTGATGTGACAAGTCAAAGATTCTAGAAGATGCATGGGAAAAGGGGATTCTAGGAGGAATAAAAGTGAATTAAAAATTCACATGGGGAAGAGGGGAACCTAGGGTGAATAAAAAGGAATTAAAAATTCCTTGGGGGATAGGGAGAGTTGACCAAGGTGCTAATTAGGTTTAACTAATTAGTAATTAGAGGATAATTAGGGGTTAATGAGGATTATAAGCCAACTTGCAAAATTTGGAGGATGTGACACATCCTAATCATGGATTAGGCATATGCGCATCCTTAATGAAGAGATTAGGAGATGGATTAGGATTAGATGAAAATGACATGTGAAGAATTAAATAAATGTAATATTTATTTAATTCATTTGATGAAAAGAGGATTAAGGAGGGTAAAGTATTTAATTATTAATTAAATACCTTAGGGATTTGATAGAATTAAGGATATTAATTAAATAATAGTAATATTACTTAATTAACTCGGATAAGAGGATGTTTAGATGAAAAGTGGTAAATTTCGATAAATTAAGTGTCCAAATTTGGATGTCTACAAATATAAATGATAACTTTTAAAAACGAGATTTGCATTGTTAAGTTAGACTGCATTCATGTTAGTATTGCATGTGTATTTATGGGGTTTTTTAATGCTAAAACAATTCCACAATGGTGTCATCTCTATTATTCATGGATTGAGTACATTGGACATTAATAAAAAACACATCATTCTCATTTAGTGGCACATCAGTTGCATCATCATTTGCATATCTTGGAAAACATTCTCATTTCATCTACATCCATACATTCCATCATGATATTTGCATCAAAAAATACAAAAGAAAGGACATACATTGCATATCATTTTCAACATCATGTCATCCACTACGCTTAAATAAGTGAGTCTCTTCAGATTTCCAAGAAAGTTGGGAAATATGTTATAGTTATGAATCTTAAAAGATCAATCTACTATAATCTTCCCACAACTTTTGGAAGTTGGACAGACTCACTTATTCAAGCTTAAGGCATTGAACATTTGCACTCATAATCATTACATCACATTGCATCATCATAATAAATCACATCACATTGCATAATCATAATTCATTCATCACATTGCATAATCATTATCATCATCTAGAAATTAAATAAAGTCACAACATTACATATCATAATAGGGAAATCAAGTTCATGTCAACATTTAGATCATAATCACTGTTGCATATCATATATCATCAAAAATGTCATAAATTTCCACGTGTACAAGGATATCCAAAAAGTAGGATGAGATACATCAAAATTCAAAAAGGCATTGTATCATGGGAATCACATCCTCAATATCACAAAAAGGTGTATACACAATGTCCAAGGAACATCACAAAATGCTATGTCGAACTCCCACCAGATGTCGCTGCTCTCATGGAACTGGTACCCCCTCTACCCGATGGACCTGCACCTAGATCTCTCCTATCTCCAGACAATGGTTGCATGACACCCATGCTAGTAATCTGAGAATGAGATCTGAGAGAACGAGACTATACAAAACTCTCGTCACTTAGGAGGAACCAACTCATGATATTTACCTCTGTAAAACTGCAACTCCTGATAAATGTGTCAGATCTCTCTAAAGAAATCCATTGTACCTGTAGATGGTGCCATCTACTGTATCCTCTCAACAATGGCCTCAACCTGCTCAGTCTGGTGTCTGAAATCATCCCTCTCTGACATAAGTATGATCATTTGTGCCTGCAACTGTTGTATTTGTTGCCTATCTGTCCCTCTATCAGTCCTCAAAATATCAATTTGTGCCCGACATCCTAACTCATCCTAAAGGGACACAATTTGTGCTCGAACATGTGCTATCTCACTGTGATGTGAGGGTCCCAATCTGAATCCTCAGAAGCACCGCCTGAGCTACGATGACACTCCTCCTGTGCCTTAGAACTGTAAAATCCAACAGATGACTGTCATCTACCCCAGCATCATCACCCACTGCACCACCATCACTCTCCCTAGCATCATCACCTTTGCAAGCACCCTCTACACCACCCTCATCACCTCTGCAAACACCATCCTCACCACCCTTGTCCTCTCCTCTATCTCCATCAACTGGCGATACTAGCTCCTCTAGATGAGTAAACCTAGGAAAGGGATGCGTGTGGAAGAACTCTGAATAATCCTCAGTCATCCTGGTCTGTAATATACAGAACATAATCCCATAAACCAAGGGTCAAGGTATAATACTCTATACAGGCTGTCTCATATGTTACACATGGGCCCCACTCTAAAACATCTTGTCATCAACGTGCATAATGGGCAACTCCCAGGGGCATCCCCTGAACCCATCCAAATTTTCAACATACTCACAAATACAAGTAGCGCTCAAGAACAATAGGGGTCTGCCTAATCAAATAGCGAGATAATAACATATATGGCATCTCCAACTGATCGTCTAGCCAGAGTCTCCAAATCATCCAAAACACACCTCCAATAAGCAATCTTTCCCAGCTTATGCTAGACATGTGGACCACTATAACTAAAAACATAGGATCTCCCAGGAGGTCGATGTCTCTCTCCCATGCGCCGAGTGATGGCTATATGTTCCCATGCCCAAGTGCAGTAATGTGACACCACATGACAAACTCATCGCCTCGTAATAGACAACCTTGTACAAATCTCAATATAAGTGGGCTAACATACAAGGCCATCAAGTGTCATCCTCAATAGCACATGACCCCAACCTGCTGAAAATCCCTTTGACCTATGATCAGAACAAAGTAATCCACCAATGAATTTGGAAAGCACACATGGCAAAGGAGCATATATGTTGATCATCTTTGTCCAAGGGATCAATCATCCCATAACATACTCATCTCGACATAATCTCTGCAATGCAGCTATCCCAACCTGCTCTCTCTCCCATCACTAGGATCGGTAGAATATGATAGACATCTTCAGGAGTCACAGTCATCTCTCCAGTCGGTAAATGAAATGTGTTATGATCATTGTGTCATCTCTCTGCCAAAGTTGTCAATAAACCTCTGTTGATTCTATATTGTGGAATGTCTAACAAGGAAGTCAACCCACAATCGGAGATAATCTCTAAGTCGGCTGATGACAACCGCAGGACCATGTTCCAGGTCTTTGAGAATCGCTCCCGAGACTAGAGTACATCTCCATCTCCCTAATCATGAATACAGATCAGTCAATTAATGTCATGTTCACTCAAAATCATCAGTCAATCAAACTAATGTGCAGTCATTCAAATCCACTCAATCAGAACAACCAACATCTTGATCAATCTTACCCATCATTCCTTGCCTATCATGAGGATGATCTACTATCAATCCTACCCATCGTTCCTCACCTATCATGAGGATAATCTGCTATCAATCCTATCATCGTTCCTCGCCTATCATGAGGATGATATGCTATCAATCTTACCCATCGTTCCTCACCTATCATGAGGACGATCTGCTATCAATCCTACCCATCATTCCTTGCCTATCATGAGGATGATATGCTATTAATCCTATCTTCATTCCTCGCCTATCATGAAGATGATATGCTATCAATCTTACCCATCGTTCCTCGCCTATCAAGAGGATGATCTGCTATCAATCAACCCATTGTTCCTCGCCTATCATGAGGATGATACAACACTGGTTCTATCATTTGATTCTCGCCTATCATGAGATCAAATCATCACACAAAACATCAATCAAACACTACACATACCACAATCTGACTAAAATCAATCCAAAACATGACAAACAGATGACTCCTAGGCTTCAAGAACATCTTGCGAACATTACCTCAAAGGATTTCCACAATCACACCCCACAAAATGGGTCAAACGACAAGCTAAACCACTTCAAATCACCAAAAATGACAACTTTCCAAGGCAACAAGAGGCGCCATTTGGGACCCCAAAGGCACCAAAATAGAGTATGCAACTCAAAACAAGGTTTTCAAGGATTACAAGAGGCACCACTTAGGACCCCAAAGGTGCCAAAACTCTTAAAACACATGAAAACTTGAATTTCAAGCTTACAAGAGGCACCATTCGGGACCCCAAAGGCCTCAAAACTCTTAAACATGCTCAAAAACACTCAAAAACGACAAAAACATCCCCCGAAAGTGCATCAATAGCATCCCATAAGCTACGACATCTATCTATAAAGTTCAAAATGCTTCTAAAAGGCAAGAAAATGACTAACAAAGAGGTTTCTCGTAAAACGTACCATAGGTCCAGAGGCAATAGGCTAATCAGGTTGGTGAAGATGCTCGAAATGATGCATCTGGTATGGGATCACCATCTTCCTCTAAGCTCTCCAATCTTCAACTTCTCCAAACTCAAAATGTGCAAATGAATCCCATTTTACCCATTTTCACCTTTTTGGGGTAAAATGGAGGGAATTATGGTGGAATTTATTTCCCATTTTTACCACAAAGGAGGAGTAATTAATCAACAATATTCAAAGAAAGAGCTTGCAATGAACTTTCGAGAGATAAATCATCTCTAACATCAAACCTTCACCGAATCGACATTGGATCATTATTGCATCATCACAACACTTATCACATCATTCAACACTTCATTTTCTCATCCTTGTATTCACTGATTTATCTCTCGAGGGGGCATAATATCCATCAATACCTGAAATTCAAAATCTGGGGCATCGAAATCTCGCATCATCTGAACATCAACATCAAAATCTTCTTTGAAGTAACATGTAAACACATCACTTCAAAGAGGGGCAAAATGTATACATCTGAAAATGATCATCGCATTCAATTAATTAAATACAACCTATTTGATTAATGCTTCAACTACATATAAATAAGGTCTTACTTTATTTATATTGTTCACTTTCCTTTTAATTCTCCTAATTCATATTCTTCTAAATTAAATAAACAAAAAACCCTAAACGTGTTTATTTAATTAATCTTCCCTAATCCTGATTAAGAATTAGAGTACATTTCTACAACTTTTTTTATGTACCACCTCATAAAGGTCACATGAAAATAAATAAGCCTAATTATTAATTAGAATTATCCTCACACACTTCCACCAATAAGAAAAATCACATGGATTTATTCCCTCACACACTTCCACCAATAAGAAAAAGCACATGGCTTTATTCCTCCACACTTCCAACAAATTTGGAGCACATGGGTATTTGTTTCACACACTTGGAATCTCATACATTTGGCATGCTTCCAATTGGTCAAGGGGATTCTCTTCACACACATATCATGTTATCCTTGGTCAAGGGGACATTTCTTCTAAATTAAATAAACAAAAAACCCTAAACGTGTTTATTTAATTAATCTTCCCTAATCCTAATTAAGAATTAGAGCACATTTCTACAACTTTTTTATGTGCCACCTCATAAAGGTCACATGAAAATAAATAAGCCTAATTATTAATTAGAATTATCCTCACACACTTCCACCAATAAGAAAAAGCACATGGCCTTATTCCCCCACACTTCCAACAAATTTGGAGCACATGGGTCTTTGTTTCACACACTTGGAATCTCATACATTTGGCATGCTTCCAATTGGTCAAGGGTATTCTCTTCACACACATGGCATGTTGTCCTTGGTCAAGGGGACAACATCATAATTCCTTTCATCTCCACCATCTATCTTGTCTCCTTTGAATCTGAACCGTTGATAGGTGTCACCTCACAAAATGCTTGCAAAACTCTATAAATACACCCCTCGTCCTTTGCATTATCATCCACCTTTTGAGTAATGTTATAATGCTATTTTGAAATACAAATTGGAATAGTGTTATAATTCCATTTTCCATCCACACTTTGAGTATTGTTACCATGCAGGTTTTTCGTCAGAGCTTGGAGCTTTCATGGAGTCTTATACTTAGCTTGCATATCATATGTTACTTTGCATTCTCATCTTAGATTAATTAGTTGCTTCGTAGTTACATTTTATCATCTCCATTGCATCATAGTTACATTTTAGGTTAGTTTGTTTTATGTTTGCATTTGAGCATATGCATAATCATAGATAGCTCATTATAGTTGCATATCATCTCACTCATCTCCACTTGTTCATCCATCACCAACATCATCCTTCGTTTATCGTTGCATTCATCATCAATTCCATCATCTTGTTTCATTTAAGAGCATACCATTAATCCTTCCACCACACATTTGCACATAGAAATCATCTTAGCTTGCATATTAAGCATACAATCTCATTTTCTAGGTAGTCATTTTAACAACCTTTGTGCTCATAGAAATTTGAGGGCCAAACGGTTTAATAAATCCCTAGAATTAGAGAACAATGATAGATATTTGAAAAGTTTGATTGTATTATGAAATAGATTAGTTTTACTTGCTTCAAACTTTGAATGTAAACTGTTTCATTAAGGTTTGTGTTCACATTAAAATAACTAACTCACTCTACACATTTCAACACACACACAAGCATAAACTAGATTTTCATACATCAAACACCATGGTTTCATTGATTCTCTTCCATAGAATTGATTGAAACAAGCTCATTTATCACAGGATTGGGAAAGGGTCGTTGTTCCACATCAACACGACACAAATTCCACAACAAGATAAGTTTCAAATGGATTAGAATAGATGTTTTGAAAGCTTTCATAGTTTAATATGTTAGGTTTTGATGAAATGTTTAATTTCAGTTTTGTTTGATTGATCATACTGAGATTCAAGTATTGGTGGCTCCATTATGCTTCAATTCTTCATGGATCAAGCATAATTTGGCCCACATTTTAAACTATGATGCTATCGTGTGTAGCGACGCTCAATCAAGGTAAGAAAGTTTACATTTGTTTTTTGACATGTGACTTAATTTCTTTGGATTATTTGATTATTGATGAATGTATGACTGCGTTTTCATTGTTAGACTAACAAGGTTTAAAGGCATGGAGCAAAATTGAAGAAATTCTCTTCTATCTTAACATTCTATAATTGTAACAAGCGTTCAACGCTTTGGGCCAATTATAACCCAATTTCATGCTTTTTACTTCCAATTTTAGGCAACACACTAGTTTTCAATTAGGTTTAAAATGAACATTCAAAGTTGGATAAAATTGAACCCCCATATCACATCTTTCAATTGGGTTTAAAATTGAACAAGGAAAACTCATCTTTCAATTGGTGCATAAAATTAACTCATTATTGCTTTGAAGGATAAAATTGACAACTGTTTGCTTTGTTTTATTATTTTTCAACATTGCTAGTGAATGTGTATGCAATTCTCTTGCACCATTTGGCGATCTTGAGAAACAAAAACATTCTCTAACACTTTGCAAAATCACCCACATCTTTGAATTTGGGTTTAAAATTGAACAACCATGCTAGTGTGAGAAAAGGCATAGCATATGTTCTCTCTTTGTGCATGCGATCAAATATGATTGAGCTACAAATGTACATACTCGCTATTGTTCACCTTTACAGGGCCTGTCTTGGTGGGAAAAATTACTCACCTCAAGGGAACGACCCAAGCGGTAACAAGCATAAGCCAAGATCTTCCAAACCGCTATATAAATTTGTGGTTGTGGTAAAAATCGTAAACAATGGGAAGAGGTACATGATAGCTCTCCCCTAGTATCTTAATGATGCATAAAGCCCCTATTCTAAACTAGATGCCCTTATTACGAACCTTTGTGTAGAAGCCAAAAATCCCTAATATTTGTTGATGTTAGGAGGTTGGACCTCTAAAGTTGTCCCACATACTTGTGGTTCTTAGTAGAGATGAAGAGTTTGTCATGGGAGATTCATGAGAACTCAAAGCTTGGTTGACCCATAGAAGTGAGTGTCATGGAGGGGAGCCAGAATGGTCAAGCTTCTAATCATCCGCTTTGAATAAACACAGCTGGAGAAATCCAAGTGGGAATTCAACAAATATATCCATTTCTATCCTAGGGTTGTGATGATTGTGAGTCAGTTTAACACTTTGCTTGATTACAAAATGATCCAAAAACAAACATTCACTATCCAAATTTCAAACACTTTGGCTCAAATATGGACTTCTTGAGTTAGCCTTGATATTACTGCTTGTCCTAAGGATTTATCCTTAGCGATTTATGAATATCTTGACATTAATCTCAAACCCATATTTACCAAAGACAACATAGGAAATTATGACTTTAACCTCATGATGTTCATGAAATGGAAATTGTGAAAGTTATGATGTTTTTGACATAAACACCTAGTTTGGAAACATAATCAAAGACAAGTGTTTGTGGTAAAATCAATTCACTTAATAAAAGATGAATTGACAAATGAACCCCACATGACTATTTGAAGACCGATTGCTCTCGTTGAACAACCTAATCTTTCAGGTGTTATAATTCAACCAAAATTTGAACTCATAAATAGTGAACAAACATATCTCATTAGCAGTTTGAGAACCTTCACTTTTGAAAACAAGGAAACAAACACATAGTGGAGAAATGCATCAACCATTCTAGACGAAGAAGAGGAACATGTGGATATTGAGGCTGGAAGGCCCCTATTACCACCACCCGCATGGCAATAAATATCTTCCTTTTCTCCCATAAACTTAAACTGTTTCCACATGATCTCACAAAAAATCAGGATTCCTAAGCCAAATTCTACAGGTCATCATTTTAGACTTGGGCATCTCACTCCAAAATCTCTTAAGAAACATCTTCAAGCAATTCACAAAAATAGAAACAAATTGGTAACAAACTTTTATAGACACGCTTCAAGGTATAGTCCATAATTGTATGCATTCTTTTGGAGTCAAAATCCTAGTCTTTTTCATGATACTCAACTGGTCTAAATGATTCATCAAACATTCAAAATCCGTAGGGGAAAATCACCATCACTCCATTTCAGACATAGGAATTTAGGACAAAGTATAGTCAAAAGTGGGCTTCAATATTTTACTGCAATTGTTAAACTTTGTTGAGAAACTTTTATGCCCGAGCTAGGAGAGCCTGAATAGGTTTCAACATTCCCATCTGTCCTCTGATTTTCAAGGATTTGAACATTTTAGGGGTCTAGAATGATTCTCACTACCTTGGTCTTCTCAAAACAAAAGGTTCACTTTAGGTCAACATTGGGTTAAACATTTCACTCACCCCTTCATCAAATTTCATCCTTCATCTCATCTATCTTTGCATAATTTCAAAAACACTAACTTTGTGACTTAAACATCAAACCAACTTGCTACCTTAGCTACGCTATATGTGAAATGTATCCTTTTCCATGCACTTAGTTGAGATAGTTATCATCTTTAAACTAGTTTATCTTGAAGGTCACAAGTCTACCCTAAAGATTTCTAAGTTCATTAGCATCCTTTATCCCAACATCAAAACATCAAACTTAAGTCAAAAGTGTTGTCCCAAAATTATTGCAAACATCACTTCCCACATCATTGCTCCCAAAATACTTAGAGTGTTCCTTTTACCTAGATTTGAGTCAACTAAAGAGTTCAAACATTATAATACTCAACACAACTCTCTCGTAGTTGACACCAAATTTATGGTAAAAATGAGACCACAACACAAGAGAATCATGGAGAAATAAAAATTTACATTTACCTCAAGTGATCCAAATCCTTTAGAATTTGATCCTAGAAGTCATGTTACACCATCATAGCAACCATCATCTCCTTCAGGACCATATGAAATTGAAGACATCACAAACAACCCATTTGAGCTCACTAGAAAAGAAATTTTAGAACATCAACCTTTTGAAAGTGTAGCTCCTATCTCCCCAACATTTTTAGCACAAATTTTAACACAGGATTTTACAACTTTGTCATAAGGGCTAAGTCAAACTTACATACCTAGTCTTGCAACCAGCCTTGCTAAATATTTTGGTCTCACCTCACCATTTGAAAGTAGAATACTTGTGGGTACTCTTAAAACTAATCCTCCACCTCCCACCACCATTTGGACACCTACCTTTGGTGCTATTCCTATTCCCAAAGATCCAAAATAGCTACACACTCCACTTGAACTTCACTATTCCACCACCACTTTGACATTTCGAGGAAAGCCTTCTTCATTCACACCTATTAGTACCACAAGTATTCCTACCATCACGCAAAGTGGTACAGACCAAAAATCTCAAAACAACACACTAGGGCATGTCAATACCATATCACATAATCAACCCTCAACACAAATAGGGACATCTTTATCCACCCCTTTGGTGGGTTCATCCATTCCATCTACCATTACAACATCATCCACTATTAATCCACCTCAAAACAATCCCTTGGTTACAAG
Source organism: Sequoia sempervirens (assembly GCA_007258455.2). Lineage (NCBI taxonomy): Eukaryota > Viridiplantae > Streptophyta > Pinopsida > Cupressales > Cupressaceae > Sequoia > Sequoia sempervirens. Next base: position 16,703 of record VDFB02007385.1, on the reverse strand, counting down.
TCCAATCAATCCTGGGAGTACCTTGATCATGAATCCTTTGTTTGCATCTTTTTCACAAGACAATCCTCAAAACATAGGACAAGGGAATCTTTTCAATCAATGGAATCACAGTCCTAGTGTGTTGTTTCCATTGCAAAATTTAACGACATCATCTTTTCCAACAACTCCCTTTTCTATGCCAAATCAATCAATACCTCAAACATACATTCCTCCACTTCATTCTACCATATTGCAAGGAATGTTAAACCAAGGGAAACCTCCATCTTTCACCAGCAATCTGCTATCCACTCAAAACATCAATGTTCCTAATCCTTCACAGATGTCTCAACAACCACTTGATCCCACCTTGCAAGTACATGCCTTAGCTCTACAGTAAGCACAACAAACTTATTAACAAGTCGTACAACAACAAAAAGAAGCACAACAAGTAGTCTTAGCACAACAACAACATCAAGCTCAACAAGCAGCCCTAGCACAACAACAACATCAAGCTCAACAAGCAGCCTTAGCACAACAACAACAATAATATCAAGTAGTCATTGCACAACAAGCTCAACAAGTAGCTTTAGCAGCACAACAAGCTGTGCAATAACAACAAGCACAACAAGTAGCTTTATTAGTACAACAACAAGCCCAACAACAAGCCTAAGTGGCCCAACAACAACAACAACAAGGTTCCTATTATCCTAATATGAACATCATCAATCCAAACACATCAGGAAAATATTCATCACTTTCACAAAATCTCACACCTTCATACACCCCATATAATTCATCTCTCAACCCACCATATGTTCCTCCACCCAATTTGAAAGATGATCTAGCATCACAATTGAAATCACTCTCACAAGAAATGTAGGACCTTCACATGGGAAAGACAAAGAAGCCTCATACATAGAACTTGTGTCCTTACCCATTTGATCGAAACATAGCAATGATACCATACCCTCCTGGTTTTGAAATCCCCAAGTTTGACAAATATAGAGGGAGAGGAAGTCTTGTTGACCATATCAAATAATTTAACGTCATGTGCATGGAGGTGGATTATAATGATTCATATCTAATGCGTCTCTTCCCTCAAAGTTTAATAGGTACTACTATGGATTGGTTTTCTCATTTACCTCTTGGTATCAATTTTTTTTAAGAAATCACTGACAAATTAATTGATCACTTCTCCTTCAATCTTGACATGGACGTTAGTCTAGAAGAGTTGTACACTCTCAAATAAAATCCAGGAGAAACCTTCGCTAATTTCTTACAATGATGGGGACAAAGAGCTAGTAAAAGCAAATGGCCTCTTCTTGGCGAACAATAAGTGGGAATCATTATAGCTAGCCTTGATCCAAATCTATTATTCCACTTGAAAATGTAATGCATCACATCATATGATGAGCTTGTTTCGAGAGCTCCTGACATTGAAAGAGCCCTAATCTCACAAGGAAATACTCAAGCTTACAAAGATAACCGTCCTTCAATCAGTTCAAATGAGAAACCTCGTGTATGGGATAAGAACAAAAACATAACAAACGATGGTGTGGTAGACGCTAAGGTCATACTAAGTGCTCCTAGACCCAATAACAATCAAGTTGCTAACATCCAACCAACTGTGCAACAAATGGTACCACCTCAGAACAATTAGATCAATAACACCAACATGTGACCAAGGAAAATCGATAATAGGAACAATTATCCCAAACACAAGTACACATAGTTTGAGATAATCATGAAGAAATTGGTAGAGTCAAATTTGATAACACTTCCTAACTTTGAAAACTACCAAGAACCACAAGAGAAGCCATCTTGGTACAACGAGCATGATCTCTGTGACTTTCATAAAATCAAACAACATAAAATAACAAACTACATGAAACTCAAGAATATTATCCAAGATCTCATAGAGAACGATACCATATCTATTCAGGTACCAGATGGAAACCAGAATCTCAAGATATACAAGACCCCTATGCTTGATCAAAACAAAGCAAACAATAATGGCAAAGCTAAGGATTACACCAATGTATAACATTCCTATTCCAATGTAGTTGCCTCTTACGATAGCGTTATCACTATTGTCACCATCAAGGGAGCTAGTACAGAATGTGGAGTCACCACATGACATGGAAAAATAACCGTTCAAGGAGCTGCCCCAACTCAATCTAGGACACAACCTACTTTTCCCACATTTAATCCTAGCAAGTACAATCTTGTAGATTAGCTTAAACAGACCCCCACTTAGATATCAATCTTAGAACTCTTGAGATTATCTCCTACACATAGGGAAATACTGGAAAAATCCTTGTCTGAGTCATCTATTCTCGAGAACATTGATATCGATCAATTTCAAGCTATGGTAGGGCATATCACCAACCATCTTCTCACCTTCTCCAAGCAAGATTTACTGTCACAACCATCTCATAATTGTGCTTTACACCTTGAGTTTTTCATTCATAAAAACAAGGTCAAAAGAGTCTTGGTAGATGGAGGTGTCGGTCTAAACATTTGTACCCTGCAATTGATCAAGCATCTAGGTTATTCAGGAGATACTATTGAGAAGACAAAGAGTACCACCATCAAAGCATATGATGACCAAGAATGGGTATCACAAGGAATCATTGCACTTCTAATCCAAGTGGAACCTCTTTTTACAGAAACTACATGCCAAGTACTTGATCTTGATCTTCCCTATAACATACTACTTGGCCGAACTTGGATCCATGCTTTGAAAGTTGTGTTGGACTCAAGGAACACTGAGAGGGGGGTGAATCAATGTTCAACAATATTTAAATTATAATCCAGATCTTAAACCATTTACAACATTTAAATAAAAGTAAAGATGCAAGCACATGAAGGAAACAATCAAAACACCATAACACCAAGATTTTTATGTGGAAACCCTATTAGGGAAAAAACCACGATGGAGGTTAATCCACAATTTATACTCTGTTAAAAGTATGAAGAAAAAGGGAATGCACATGCATTCAGGCACACTACCTAGAGCTCACTACTCAAAATTAGGAAGGCTCGCTACCTTACAACATATTTAGATTACAACAAAGAGTTGAATTAAGAAAGTAGCATCTACAAATGCCTAGTTTCAGCTCCGGTGAGGCTCATAGATCAAATTCTGAACCTTTTGTTTGATTCTACATTTCGCTTCACTACTTTAATTCACTTCACGACAATCCTCTTATGCACAAGTGAAACTGTGCCAAATCACTCAACAACCCTTCTGACATTCACAATATACTTTGCACACTCACCTTCACTCAATTATAATGAATTAAATGATCTCATATATATATATATATATATATATATATAGATATATATATCCGCTATCAAAAATTTAGTCGCTTCATGTCGGCTTCAACAAAACAAAAATGTTTTCCAATAGTCGGCTCAATCCACATTTAATATTCGATGTGTACCCATCAAAGTTAGCCATGACATCTCTAGGACCCAAAACAAAATCTTCAAGCATAGGATACCTTAATTAATTATACCTCGAATATCTGTGACATGCCATATTCACTAAGTCAACCACCGTGAGCTAATAAACAAAAAATCATCCTGTCAAATCTCCTAACTTATACACCGATTAATGCAACATCACAAAACTTAACAATAAGATAATATAGATACTTAACAACCTTCCCTGAGATCCACAATTCAAAACAATAATCCGGTGAAGCATATAGATCGACATACTAACCTGATACCTTGTTCTTCATTCTCTCTTCCGATAATACTTTGTTATTTACTCTGCCTACCGGTATGAACAAATCTTGATCTACGAACCAGAATAATGACTTAGGTTGCCATCAATGACAACACTAGAATCCATATGCCAACAAGCTACACCCTCAACCTATCATCAGTGTGTGAAGTTTCCTTTTGAAGGTAGAAAAATTGCTATCCATGGAGATCTTGAGCCTTTCTATTATTGCAAAAGCCTTGAGTCCAAGTTTTATAAGATCCCACAAATACCCAAAAATGATGAAGGACCTACACCATCAAGCTAATTAGTTGACCCATCATCTTTAGCCTCTACCTCGACATCAAATGTACCTATTGTGAAAATCATACCCAATGTCAAAGCATTAATCCAAGATGATGGTTGTGGAAGCTACAATATATTGAAAGAAACCTTTGTCTTATGAGAATTACCTATTTCCCCTCAATCTCACAGAAAACCTACATCTAGCACCAAAGAACTAGAAACAATCAAGATGGCAACCACTACCTTCACCAAGTGGGGAGACCTGAATCAAGAAGACATCAATGAGCAAGACATCTCTAAACTCCTCTATCAAGATGAACAACCTGTTCTTGTTCTTCCCTTGGAAGATGACAATAAAGGCTTACAACTAATGCATAATTGGGGATATAACAAGAATGAGAAGCTAGGACAAAATGACAATGGTTTACTAGAGCCCAACATTCCCGAGAAATGATCAAAAAATCTTGGCTTAGGTTGTACTACTAGCAAAGTCACACTTATTAGCAAAGGTATTGTTGCTAAACAAGTTGAGGCTTCCTCTTGGTCACCTACATCGTGTGATACAACCTTAGATTTATTTCACCTAGATGTTGCTGAACTATTTGATAACAACACCCTCTTCATGATATCCATAACATCTTTTATCTCAAATAACCAACCAACTGAAATACGCCTAGTACACTTGCAACTCATTGACATGGACCAACGAGGACCACTGGTTTTAGATTTATTTGAAAATGATGAAGTAATCTTAGAATTCATGGGACTCTGAAGCAACTTATCATGGGCAGATCACAAAGTAGGCTTTGACATAGAGCTCAATACAAGGGCATACTATGGGGAGATGTTGAATCCTTCAGTTGCAAAATAAATGAAATGTAATTAACATGCAAATCCTCGAGTGAAAAACACCTAGTGGCACTCTCTGGTCCCAAAATAGTTTAGAAAAAAGACACATCCGACAATGAAAACCTCTTTAAGGCACCCAAGGATGAAGGATTCAATCTCCCCCTTAGTGCAATGCATCTAGAGAAGTTAGCAATACTAGCAAAAAAAGCTACACCAGTCAATGTAGGAATAGAAGAACCTAAGATCACTTTTTATGTTGAATCCTTGTTAGATGAAGAATAGAAGAACCTAGCCACATTCCTTAAAGAGAGAAGATCCAACTTTACATGGTCATACATAGATATGCCAAGCCTTGATCCATAAGTGGTTGTACACTACTTAGCAATTTATCCCGATGCCAAACCAATCAAGCAGAAATTAAGATGCACCCTCAGATAACACTCTTGGTTAAACTAGAACTACAAAAGCTTCTTGATGTTGGATTCATCCGACCAATAGATTATCTTGAGTGGGTTTCAAACTTGGTACTAGTCTCAAAACCCACTAGGGGCATCATAATATGCACTGATTTCAAAGATTTGCACAAGGCTTGTCTGAAGGATGATTTCCCTCTTCCCAACATCGATCTCATTGTAGATTTAATAGTTGGGCATGAAATGTTGTGGCTTATGGATGGCTTTTCAGGCTACAATCAAATCATAATTTCCAAAGAGGATCGGCATAAAACTACCTTTACTTGTCCACGGGGAACCTACTGCTGGAATGTGACGCCATTTGGGTTGAAGAATGTAGGGGCTACCTACCAAAGAGAAATGACCTTAATATTTCACAACATGATCCACAAAATAGTTGAAGATTATGTGAACGATATTTTGGAAAAATCAAAGAAGATAAATGAGCACATACAAGTCCTAGGACCTATCTTTGACAACATTGAAGAATACAAGGTACGATTAAATCCAAAAAAGTGTGTGTTCGGGGTCACATCAGGAAAAATTTCTTGGCTTCATTATTTCACAAAGAGGGATAGAAATTGATCCAACAAATGCAAAATCCATCCTATACATGAAACCACCACAAACATTAAAATAGATGAGAGGATTACAAGGAAGGTTGCAGTCCATCAGAAGGTTCATAACCCAACTATCAGATAAGATTCATCCCTTTTTGCATCTTCTCCATAAAGGGATAACCTATAAATGGGATGACAGATGTGATAAAGCTTTCTAGAAAATCAAGGATTATATACTAACACCTCCAATACTCATGCCGCCGATACCAAACAAGCCATTGATCTTGTACATCTCAGCAACACCAGAAGCACTAGGAGCTCTTTTAGCACAACATGATGAGAATGGAAAGGAAAGAGCCATATACTACACTAGCATAACCTTGGTAGGCTATGAGATGAACTATTCACCCATTGAGAAAGCATGCCTAGCAGTAGTTTTCGCTTCACAAAAGTTCAAGCATTACATGTTGTCATACCAAATCAAGCTCATCGCAAATATTGATCCATTAAAACATTTGTTATGTAAAGAAACCCTCACAGGACGAATGGCTAAATGGGTAATGATCTTGATAAATTTTGACATAGAGTATGTGGAGCACGAGGTAATCAAAGGACAAGTGATCGTAGAGCAGCTAGCAAAAGCACCCATCTATGATGAGAACCCTTTAATATCTGAGTTTCCTGATGAATTAGTGTTCCTTATTAATCTCACAGCTCAGTGGAAGATGTACTTTGATAGATTGTTCACCCAACATGGATTAGGAGTAGGCATTCTTTTCATCACCCCCCAAGGTGTTTGCATAATCTCACAGCTCAGTGGAAGATGTACTTTGATAGATTGTTCACCCAACATGGATTAGGAGTAGGCATTCTTTTCATCACCCCCCAAGGTGTTTGCATCCAAAAATCATACAGGCTATCATTCCCATGTACCAATAACATTGTTGAGTATGAAGCCTTGATCATAGGTCTTAGGATAGCAGTTCAATGGTCGATACAAGAGATGAAAGTCTATGGAGACTCACGACTTGTTATCAACCAAGTCAATGACAACTATCAAACTAAAGATGACAAGCTCACTCCTTACAAGAAGATGGTAGAGAATCTCAAAGATCTTTTTATAGACATAAATTTTGAGGAAATTCCTCACATGAACAATAGAGGAGCAAATGCCATGGCAACAATCAGATCGCTACTAGACATGTCGAACAACATCCTTCAATGTGAATTCTTGGTAGAATAGCTTCTCGTACCAACCTTTAAAATCCCTGAATTTGAATTCGTGTGTGTCATTGTTGGTCCTAGATCCCCGTGGTACCATGACATCTTTACTTACCTAACAAAGGAATCCTTCCATCAGACATCACCCCAAACCTTAAAAAGACCTTTGTCAAAAAGGCATCCCAATTTGTGATCCTAGGTGATACCCTTTATCGTCAAAGCATCAAAGGGACATTACTATGATGTCTTAACCAAGAGGAAGCCTTAACTACTTTAAAAAAAGTACACGATGGCATATGTGGGTCTCATACTAGCAATACGACCTTAGCTAAGAAACTATTGAGGACAAGGTACTATTGGCCAACCATAGAAAAAGAAGCTCATCAGTATGTACGGAAATGCATCTAGTGTCAACAGCATGGGGATCTAATCCATGCTCCATCTCAAGAGTTGCAACCAATGATCACACCATGGAATTTTTCATGGTGGGGACTTGACCTCATAGGAAAAATCACTCCAACCTCATCTAACGGTCATAATTTTATCATAACCACCACTGAGTACTTTACTAAGTGGGTTGAAGCCATTCCTATAACCTACATAACGGGGAAGCAAATAGCCAAGTTTATCTTGAATTACCTAATTTGTCATTATGGTGTACCACAAACCCTCATCTCAGATAATGGAACACCATTTAAGAATCAGGATGTGAAAGAGTTGTGCCAAATATTTAATATCCAACACCGATTCTCTACCCTGTACTATCCCCAAGGTAATGGCCAAGCAGAAGCAATGAACAAAAATATCCTGAAAATCCTAAAGAAAACAGTTAATGAAGTTGGTCATGACTGACATCTATAGCTAAATCCCACTCTTTGGGCTTATTGAACTAGTATCCACACACCTACAGGAGCAACCCCTTTCTCCCTGGTCTATGGATCAAAAGCCATCCTGCCTATTGAGGTTGAGCTCCCATCATTGCAAGTATCACTAAAGAATCTAATAAGGAAGAGTACAAAGTGTCTCGACTAAATGCGCTAGAATTATTAGATGAACGTCATCTTGATGCCCTTAATCACTTACAAGTATATCAAAACTGACTGAAACAGAGCTATAACAAGAGAATCAAATGTCGGTCATTCTAAGTAGGTGATCTTGTCTTAAAGCAAAATCAGAAGAATCTTCCAGATCAAGACAACAAATGAAAGTTTGAGCCTAACTGGTTGGGTCCTTTTGTCATCACAACAAGCTATGGATCAATAGCATACCAAATTTCAACCCCTGAAGGTGAACCCTTGGAGGAGCCAATCAACAACTTGCATCTCAAAAAGTATTATGTCTAAAACATGAAAGGTGTAAATCAGAAAATACAAAAAAATTAAAAAATGATCAAAATCCAAAAAAACGAGAAAAAATTATTGAAAAAAGTAAAGAAAAAATCGTCCTCTAGTGAAAACCATTTCGGTGGCGCTTTGGGCAAGTACCTTGGTGAAAACCTAGCAAACATGCATCTTGTGTAAATAAAGCATCTCCATCTATTCTTTGGCTCTTTTGGCCTATCATTCTTTGCATTGCCATTCATCCCTCATCTACGTCCTTGTCATGGTTTGTCACTGTAAGGTATCATGAACTCTTTAGCACTACTTGGCACATTCCCAAGGTCAGCCTATTTTGCCTTTATCGAAGTAGGCTAATATATCACACTAGGGGCATTTTGTTATGCCTCACAATTAGGTTCTTGTATATCTTGAGGTCATGGGACATCTTATCAAAAAACACCAAAAACATTCATAAAATATTATCCAAAAAACCCAAAAATATTTCTAAAATCTTATATAGCTAAAATTCAAAAACATTCAAAAAATTGTAAAGGTGAAAATCCAAAAACATTCAAAAACCAAAAAGAAAACCCAAATGATCCATAAAACATCAAAACCCTGAAGGTCGAACATCAAAAAAACCAAAAAATAGGATCTTCTTGTTGAACTATGTTGTCTCTGAGCTTGAACATAGGCAAGGCCATCACTGATGTGCCCCCAAGACACCCTAGGTTAGTCCTTAGTAGTCCGTTGTAATTAGTTGTCGTCTCTCATCTGTTCATATCTTGTAAATGAGTCGAGTCAGTCAAACTATGTGGTCTCTGCGTGTATAATGTAGGCAAGGCTAATCTTCGATCAACCCCAAGGCCCCGGTGATAGCCCTAGTTAGGTTCTTATTGAAACTCATAAACCTCGCATAAACTAAAACATCCAAACATTTCAAATCCAAAAACATCCAAACATCTCTAAAATCCCAAAACATCCAAATACTTAGAATACAAAACACTTGAAAAACAGAAACCAAAAATAAATGTAAAACATTTAAAACCTATGCCTCAAAAATATCTGGGAAAACCTAAATAAACCTTAGAAATTTAGAACCCAATATCCAAGGCCATTCAAAGCGACTAAAACCTAAAACATTTTCAAAATACCAAAAACATTCAAATATTCCAGAAAAATCCAAAACCCATCCATCCCATCTCACTTTCACCCACAAAACTTTCACCCATAATAAACAATCATCACCTTCACCCTTTGGTGAAACAAGTAGAAAACAAACACAAGAAGTTGTAAAGTGCAAACCCAAAAGTCAAAATCATAGGTAAATGCATTAGTGAATTTTATAGCAATGGCTCATCTTAGCATCACCATCCCAACATCAAATAACCTCTAATCAACATTTCCTAGGATGTATCCTTCTTGTGATGGACATCAATATCAAATATCACCTTAGCTAAACTTAAACTAGGCGGGAGCTATAGATAACACTAACTGTTTGTCTTTGATCTTTTCTTATGATTTATCTTAATGACCCATTATGAGGACCTCTCGATGATGTCTAAAAAAATGATTTAGAGAGAAAGGAATGGGGCATCAATCATTATCTTTTGTTTGTTGTGCTTGTGGGTACTCTTGTAAAATAATCTTGGTGCATACCTGCTTAGTTGTGTGTAGGAAGCTTGTTTGGGGTATATTATTGACTATTGTGTATGCTTTGGTCCAATATGTTCTAAATTTCTAACTTGCATTCCAATGACATTTCCATATGTCAAGGTGTGAACAAGAACTATCTTATCTACTTGTTGAGTCAAAGTCCATTACACTAAATACAACACCATCCTAGTTATCAATACCTTGATGCATCGTGTCTATGTGTTATATCAAACAATAAGGAACAACGGAAAGTCCCAATCTTGAAGTGTGAGCACCCATCCTGCATTTCATCCTGCATTTTTCATTGTCTTGTCACTGTCTCTAATAAAGTCTCGATGGATCAAGGACTTGTTGGATCTTTTGAAACAATCATCATCAGCAATGTTTATTCTTTATTCTTCTATCTTCTCTCTATGCTAACCTGGTATCATGACAATCAACAAAAACATCATCAATGCATCCACCCTGCATCCAAAAACCATCAGCATGCATGCATCTCATAATCATAAAACATCCATCAACATAATCATCCATATCATAATCATTGCATATCACATCATACATTCAACATTATCATTTGAGTTGTGATGAATAATATAGATTTGTTATTCTAAGCATCTTAAACAGGGGAATATCATAAGCATTTGCATTCCTACATCCATATGCATACATCATCATCATAACATGCATAGAAAATATACAAAAATAAATGCATCCACATCATGTGCATCCATAACATCTACATATCATAATCATTCATCCATATCATATCGTGAAAAGATAATGAAAAACAATATAGCATTGCATCCATCCATATCATGATCATCACATATCATATAGGCATAAAATAAAATTCATCCACACATGATCGTATATAAGCATCCATACATGAAATAAAGTCAACACATCATAACATGAATCATCTGTATATGTATCATATATATATCAAAAAATGTGTCATGGTAGAAAATCTGGATCAGTGTATGTACATCGATGATAAGTACAATATCCACAAGGCTATCAAAAAGGAGCCCATGAATATATATTAGTATAAAGAATGGGGCAAAATAAAAAAGTGTCTATACATCAGAAAGCTAGCCCTCGTGGCTACTACCCTCTCTAGCCTGCCACTTAAGTTGATCCTCTACACAAGGATGTGCATCACTATGCAGTGAAAAATCTAGCTGACGAAGATCCGTTGAAACATCCATGTGATAGTGTTTCCTATAATGTGTATCCTCTATAACAACTTCTTTATACAACTATGCTGACACAGTTCAACCATGTGTGGTTGCTACCATAACCTTGATTTATTGCCGCCTCGCCACCTCCTGATTTCTCTCTCCAATGATAGTTTTTACTCTCTGAAATGTCGCAACCCTCCCAGCTATCACCACGACCACTTGTTGTTGAGCTTGGTCTCACTTAGCAATAAGGGCCAAAACCTGCTGGCAGGCCTAGTCCTACTCACTTGTCAAAGCATGCACCTGCTACTATAGTTGTTGGATCTATACATCTCGTGCATCTGGTGGTGGTGGTGGTGGTGGTACTGGCTGTTGCTACACTACTGTGGGCTGTTGAGGAGGTTGTTGTCCCATTGGACGAGCCCCCGAAACCTATCCATCATGGCCATCTTGGCCACCCTATCCTCTGCCCTTGGCACCTCTGCCTCGCGGTCTCCCTCTGGGAGGAGCACCTGTTGGATCTGTAAGTCACCTCGGAGGGACGAACCATGCATCGTAAGCTGGAGTGGTCTGCACTATGGGTTGACCCTGATCATATGCCTAAGGTTGGGCATCCAACTATCTGAAACTGTCAACGGTCTCTGGAGCCAGAATCGTCAGTCCCATGTCAGAACCTCTCTAGATGATCTAGTAAAAATAGCCCTATAGGCATCGTCGGCCCTATCCTATACATCGCCAAACTATCCAGCTACCCTATCAAGAAGGTACCACTCAATCATAGTGTCCTATCGACCTTGCATATAACAGGTTTGTCTGGTGTAATAAAGTTGTTGAATATCATTGAACCATGGCAACATCTGTAGCCATGGGCGCCAACAAAAAATAGTCATATCATCAATCACCAGTCTCTAGTACGGGAGCCCAATCTATCCAGGGTGCCTAAGTGTGGTGGCACCTCGATATCTCCATACGACGAGATCATTTGGCTCCATGTCTACCATCTATACAATAGGTTGAAGCACGACAATATGCTCCCATGCCCAGATGTGAAGAAAAGTAACACCTGCACTGATGGCTCTCGCATTGTAGTAAACAAAATCATGCAAATCATGGTATAGGGAGGCCAACATCATAGGCCCCATGCAAAAAGAGTCCTATACAACATTTTCCACCATGCTAAGCCCCATCCTAGACTGAAAAATCTACCTCATCTATCTGGAGCCACCAAACCTGAAATGATGGCCACAATGATCAATCTAAAGGTTGACACGTGACCTTTGTATGTCTCTAAATCTATCTGTGATGTGACCAATGCATTTTGGTCCATCTCCATCACCTCTAAACATGCATCAAATCCAACATCAATGTCGTAGATCACACGATCACCGTGGATAGGAAAATGCAATATCTGCCACATGTCCTCCAATGTAACTGTCACCTCCCCATCAGAAGGTGAAAGGACGAGGTCTCACTATGTCATCTCTTGCACATAGTTGTCATCATAGCCAAATGAGTCTTGATCACAGGTGCGTATGTAATATACCATAATCCAATCTCTCCTAGGTGCTCCTAGCGCAACTCTGAAAGATCACCTAATCTCTCAAGTACTATCAACCTATGCTCCCTCAACATCAGTGGTGGGAAGACCTCTTGCACTCACAAAGCACACGATGTCAGGAAATCATAAAAAATTGAAGTTATTTGGAATTTCTAGCTCTAAAATTACAATAGCATTGCTATCTACAATGGCATCGCTATATTCAAAATTCAAATAGAGATGCCCGATGCATTTCAAATTTCAAATTGGAAAGTGCCTTGCCAAACAAGCTAGCGTCATGATTTGTCTTATGGCCTGACCTAACCCTAACTTTTAAATCAGTAAGTGTGTCATCAAATACACCTGCATTGCCATTTAAAATTTGAAACCCTAATTTCAAATAGAAAAAAGCATCGCCATATACATGTGCATCACTATATATCATTTGGGCGTCGTCGATTTAAGTTTGGGCATCATTATATAACAACACCCCCATAATTCAAATTCTAACGCTTAATAAATGTATCAAACTTTTCAAAATTCAAATCAGGTTTTGAATCACATACCGGTGGTCCTGCACCTGGAAGCCACTGGAACTCTTGAACTCGATCAGAGATGTGTTTGGAAAGCTCACAACGCGCCATTTAGTTGAAGGGTTAGAGCTCAAATTGCAAGAATTTCTTAAGTGTGAATGCACAAATGAATTGAAAATGACCCAGGTCTTGGCCTATTTAAGCTAAAAAATTAGGGTTTTTTGCCATAATTTAACCTTAATGATGGGGTTTATTGTCATCGTCACCAATTTTTCCAATCTAGACCTAATTGTGCATCATTTTTCGCATTTTTGGCATTATTCTTGCATCCTGGAACCTTTTTGGACCCTTGGGGCAGCTTTTGAACCTTTATCGAGAAATCAACCCAAAATTCAAAATTTCCACCCGATTTCTTGAGGGGGCAGGGAATTAGTTCTATCCTTCCATTGGGGCATCTAAAAAATTAGATTTTTTTTTTAATTCGAGCAACATTTTTTAATCTGAAAAGCGTTGTTCTTTGAACCGAAGCAACAGGTACCTCGCTTCAAAGAGGGGCAAAATGTAGACACTGAAAAATGTCCTAATCGATGTCATAGATTCAAATCAGATTTACTAACATCATTTCCTCTTTTATTCATCCTCTTTTTTCTTAATTGATATAATTAGCCTAGCTAATTAATTAATTGCATCATTTTTGTCCATTTAACCTAATTAATTAAATTGGGTTAATTCATCTCTTTTCACACTAACACTTCATCTAATTAAATTAAATAAATCAAAATATTTAATTTAATCTCCTAAGTCGTCTTATTTAATTAAATAACCTTAAGTTATTTAATTAACTATCATTTCATCCCCCTCCCCTATTTATTAAATCATCTAATTTAATAAATATCTCTTAAATTCTTCTAATTCCCTAATTGCATAAATTAAACCTTATTTAATTAGAAATTAAACTAATTTTCTTCTAATCAAAGGGAATATTCCCATGGAATATTCTTTATCCTTTTTGCACAATTGAAACTTTGTTTTAATTTGTAAATTACTTTTTTCCTCGCCATAAAGGAATATTCTCTCTCCTTCAATCAACTCGCTTGGCTTCTTCAACAAGCTAAACCTTCAACCTCTTTAGCAAGTTACTTTTGACCTGTGTGAGCAAGTCAAAAGTGTGTTTGTTTGAGGCAAGTGTGAGCCTTTGATTAACTTTCATCATGCATTCTCATTTGTTGATCAGAATCCATGATCCATGCCTCCCATCCCCTTCATCTTGAACCATTGATTAAGCTTTTTGATCTCAACCATCCATTCCTCATTTGCTCTCCTATAAATAGATCACTATTTGGAGACAAATGGATCCATCTTTATTGCAAACTTATGTTGATGAATTTACTCACATACTCACTTATCTTTTACTCACTTTTTATCTTGTTTTGGTTCATTTTCATTGCATAATAGCTTAGAGTATCCATTAATGGCTTCCATGCATTCATCGTAGTTTGTAAATAAATTAGGGTTTTCATCTTTTAGCATAATTTTAGCTTAGATTAGCTTAGAAATTGCATAATTAGATCATTTATAGCATAAAATCATGGTAATTTAAATTGCATTATGTTCGTTTTAGCATAAACTAGGTTTTCATACACCAAAACCCATGGTTTTATTGATTATCTTTCATAGAATCAATTGAAACAAGCTCACTTATCACGAGATTGGGAAAGGGTTGTCATTCCACATCAACACGACACCAATTCCACAACAAGATAAGTTTCAGATGGATTAGAATATCTATTTTGAAAGCTTTCATAGTTTAGTATGTTAGATTTTAATAAAATGTTTAATTTCAATTTTGTTTCATTGATCTTGTTGAGATTTGAGTATTGGTGGCTTTGTTATGCTTCGATTCTTCATGGATCAAGCGTAATTCGGCCCATAACGGTATTTTTGCATCACAAGCTCAAAAGGCTACAAGTAGTTACAAGACAAAATAGACTACAAGACGAAATAGGGAAAAGACAAAATAGTCTATTTTTATATTGTAAACTTTTATACTCATATGAGGTTAGGTGAAACCCTCAACTAGAATGAATTTGAGCCATTCATTGTAAGTGAATCTTAACCATTCATTCTTCTTTTGGAAAACTATAAATAGGGGCATCCTCTCATTTTCAAAGAGAGAGATGAGTTGTGTGAAGACATGTTGCTGCAATACATAAGAAAAGCATTGAGTTAATGGTTTCTTGTGTGTTTCTCTTTATGTGTGCATGATTCTATCTCTAAAGTTTCATTTTAGCATTGTTTATTTCAGTTTAAGTTCATTTTTTGTTAGTAGTTCATGTTGGCTTTAATGGCAGATGTATGCTATTGTGTTTGATGCATTTTCAACTCATACTTTTGGCCATTTGTTGATGACAAATTGTTATGTAAAGTTAGTATGAGCTAATTCATTTACATCACTTAACTTCAACTATGTATGTGTATGCTTTAAGTGTTCATGTTGCAGTCTTAAAATCATAAGAAAGCCTTAGAAGATTGCACTAGTTTTATGATACTGTGGAGATGTCCCTGGTTAAGTAAAACTTAGTATGGAAGTTTGTCCACTGTGGCATCCTCCACTGTTACTGTTCAACTTAGTTTCAGACTTAGGGAAACTTCTAACCCTTTTTCCTTTTGTTATTTTTTTTTAAATTTGAAGTTAGTTATACAATCCCAACATCATTGTAAGGCTAAATCTGATGACAAAAACGAGTTTCAGCTTGTTGTTATGAAATTAGAATCACTGTTCATTCATTTCCAAAACTTTGAAACTCAATTTGCATACCTGAAATTTCCATGCTTTGTGAACCATAAATGCCCCCTGTGATTACCAACAAATCACATCAAACAACTGAGTTGTTTTTGCATAGTCATGACCTGACACCCGAGAGACCTTGGGGTGATTTTCTTAAACTCAGTTGTAGATTTTTACCTTTCAAGAGAGACATCACACTTGTGTGCTATGTATGTTGAGAAGTGCAAAACCACCCATCAACAAGTATGTTGATCGTTCTCCTTAGGGAAATGACTATTTACTGCCATCCTTACAACTATCACTTTTTTTAATAATGTTTGATATTACATTTGGCTACGCTGAATGATGGAGGTTGCACCCTTTGGATTTATAGTTTTTCTTAGAATCTCTGAGATATATCAAAACCATTGCTAGTGTTTTAAAGTTGGCATCATTCACCTCTAGTGAGGGAGGAACGGATTTATCATTTTAATCTTTGCATTTTGTTTGAATCGATCTCCAAGATTGACTAGCTGCAATTTATTATTCATGGGTTAAAACCTTGCATGTCAAGTTGTCTATGCCATTAAAGGGCATTCATCAAGAATCACCCAAAGATATTGTT